>KV417280.1:0-200637 GCA_001630345.1 Calocera viscosa TUFC12733 | reverse complement strand
ACGACCTTGCTTGGCTGTGGTGCGGGCGCTCGCTCGGTGCTCTCACTCGCTTGAGGGAGTTTGAGATCGTGTTGTCCCGTCGGCGGCGGAACACGTTCTCCCTCATCTCCAGTAGGTTTTGCCTGCACGACCTTAGGAGGAATGGGTCCTGGGGGTAGTCGCCTGGCTCTGGGCTGTGGCTTCACGGTCTTCGCAACGTTGGGTAGCATCACCGCACCATCAACGTCCTTCTCGCCCGTGACCTTCGTTGATGTTGTGGCGGAGTGTAGCTCGATGTTGGTCGCCTCTGAATGATGCAGCTGGAGATCGTGTTGTCCCCTCGGCGGCGGAACACGTTCTCCCTCATCTCCACTAGGTTTTGCCTGCACGACCTTAGGAGGAATGGCAGGCGTCGGTAGTGACCTTGGTGTGGGCTGTGGCATCAATCGCTTGGCAGATTCAGGCAGCACCGCCGAACCAGCATCGTCCATCCGGTCCAAGCCGTTCGTAGATGTTGTAGCGGTCTGCGTCTCGATCCTCATCGCACTAATTCGATGTAGATTAACGTCGTGCTGCCTCCCCATCGCCGCACGCTCTCCATCTTCCTCAGCAGTGTCGTGGGGATCACTCGGAGTGCTACGACTCGCTGCGACACATTCTTGGGGAGCGCAGCTCTTGTTGGATGCGGAGAATGCGGGTATATCTCTCTCGTCGACCTCGATCCGCTTCGTTACGCTATGATAGGCACTGCCAAGAAGGGTTTCTGGAGCTGTTACTGAAGAGACCAATGCATCAGTGATGAGCACGCACTGTACGATTTCACTTTACCTGCCAAGGAATACCTCAAAGCCGGAGTTGGTTTTGTGGCAGGGACTAGCGCAGCTGTACATCCTAACGCGCTGGGATGTACAGTGAAGCAAGGCTTTCCTAGTCGCAGAGTCTTCTCCAGAGATTGAAGTCCACAGATCAGTGGTATATCAGGTATTTCTTGAAGCATTCGGAGCGTCCTCAACTCCTGAGCGGATGCTGTAATCCCATTCTCTCGATAGTCGGCGCTCGAGTACGACCACAAAGCCGCATGAGATAGCTTCCCGACTCCCCGAAATCGGATCTCAGTGCGCAAATCGATGGAACTCCAGTCTTCAGCAGTCGTCAGCTGATTCAGCGCGAGTTCGGCTTGCATGCTTGTGTCAAAAGTTCAGGTTTCCGTTGAGACCGAACGGTATGCGCCTCGATGTCAAGGGACGCGCCTCGATGTCCAGGGACGCGAGTCGGCGCGTCGTCAATTGCAACACATGGCAATAGCTCAGGTTCCGAGTCCGCCGGATTTTCATCATAGTCGGCCACCAACGCAGTCCTTGATACAAGCGCTGGATGATCTATCCCGTCGGTTAGCAAGGCCCGAAGACCCGTGCCTGCCTGCCGTGGCATGATCTCCGCGATGACCCGAGATCGGACTGCATCGTCATAGATATGCTAGATTGGGATCAGAAGACTCGGGCTTGCTCTGCGCCTTCGGTGTGTTCTCCTTCGATTCCGAATGCGCTCCACGTAATCGTACTTCCGAATAGACCGATCTGTACCTCCTTGGTCACAATTCGTCTTCTGTAACCGATCTGTACTGATAATCAACGTGTTCTGGTCGGGCGTAATGTGATCTGTCTCGATATCTGGTCCTGGTGCTTCCCTCGCCGTGTTTTCTCTTGTAGAGTTTCGTGGCTTTATCTCTGCTCGCAATGGGTCGGCGCCACCACCTTGGACAACACGATCTCAATATTGCAACCGGCAGGCGAATACAATGTTAATGGCCTTTCCTCGATCCTAGGTCGCCAACGTTTAATCGGAGTTCTGAATTTTTATCATTGTCATGGCCATGCTCCTACTGTACTACGTCATCTAAACGTATCCCGTGTCCTCATAATCGCTGTCGTCGCGATCTGTTGAGTCTTCGTATAGCGACTCCGCCTCATCTCGGTCGTCCTCCTCCATCGCGTCGTCTTCCGACTCGGCCTTCTTCCTTGCTTGACCCCTACGACTTGGCCTTTGATGCACGTCTCCCTGCTGGCGCACCTCCTCCTCTAGATCGGTAGACCCTTTCGACTGTCCCTTCAGCTTCGCTGCCTCCTCTTTCTCCTTTCTTTTGGCCTGTTGTTTGGCGTTCTTGCTTAGTGGCAGCGGCACCTTGATGCCGAGAAGTGGACCCAGTATAAGAAGAGTCATGTCCGAGGTAGGGAGCTTGGTCGGTTTGCGCTGCTTGTACGGTACATCATAAACCGACGGTGGAACTAGGGCGCGACTTGTTTGAAATCTATGGGCATCAAGCAGGAGACATTGCTCACCATCACGACAATCAGCAGTTCTGTGGCGACACCCCTTGTTTCGGATTGAACACGGTCCACAGGTTCCACCCCAGACTCGCCAGCAGAACTCCCACCATTCGGATTGCGCGATGGTGGAGGGCCACATCTGCTGACACGTTTGACAGCGGTAGATTCCATGTGTGATCTGGGCTGGTGTGAGTGTCACAGTCTTACATTCGAATGACGTCACACACCTCGATAATCAGACCATTACTCCACCCAAGTACGACCATTCCGTGCTGCCGAACTAGCGCGGCGAGGTTCTCCGCAGCAGAAGGAGATAAGACGAAAGGCTCGAATCGTCGCCACCCTTTCTTGCCCAAGGTAGGTGTATACGTGGGTAATTTGGTATCAATCTTGATAGCCTCCAGAGCCATACCCGTATTGGGTACATTCCATGGTCCTGAGGCGTAATACGCTCGAAAGTCGGGATCGTCGCGGATGGGATCCTTTTTACCGGCTTTGAGAGATGCGGTGGTAGTGAGCTTGATCACGATCACTGTTGGGAGCGGCTTCTTCTTGGAGGCTTGTCCTGCATCTGGTCTGGGCGCGACCTTTTTCGCGACGGGCTCGGGTTGTGCCGCATTGGAATTTTGCTGCGCATCGTCTCTCTCAGCTGCTGATTTGGACCTATTCTGATGAACATTCTCGGGCGACTTGCTCTCCGAAGACGACGCATGGTCCGGCGACCATCCCGATCTGGGATGCTGGACTTCGGTGCGTGGTGCGCCGGAAGGGACAGAATCGGAGACATATGGAGCCGGCAGCATGTCATCGGCGTCCATGTCGATGTCGATGTCGCCGGAGGTCACGGCCGGAGGTGCGTGGTCTTCATTGCGTGGTTGAAGCTCAACATCCGTCATTCCGATATTGTGTTGTGGTTCCTCTTCAAATTGTAGCGAATCGGCATCCATATCTACGTCCTCGCTGATATGCACAGGCTTTACAGCGGCGCTTCGCTGAGTTATAATCGCCTGTTGCGTGTTCCCGACAGGGTTTAGAAGATGCTGATCTTGCTGTAGTTGTTCCTGTATCTCGCGAGCAATGGTGGTAGCATTGATAAGCCCGCAAGCAAGGGCCATATTCCGCAGCCAGAAAGGTGGTATTCGACGAATGTCAGGAAGATGCTGGATGAGAGACGACTCCTTCGCGGCACAGAGATGAGCTTGATTCAGGAGCTCCATAGCCAATCGTTGCAGCCGAGGAGAGGATCTCTCGAGAGCCTCCTGTCCGAAAGATGCAAATAGTATACCCTAAACGCAGTTAGCTCTGTCTTTGACGAATGCAGAGCGGACAGATACCAAGTGCTCGCAAGCGTCTCGCATGTGGGTGAACTTAGTTGGCAACGGCAACTGTTCTTTGAGCGACGCAGCGATTGGTTCGAACCTTTCAAGCCATACGTCAGCCTTCAGCAGTGCCGGTCGGTGAAGGGGCAAGTTGGGCTCCCTAGCACAAAAGCGAAGGCAGGTCCGAGAGAGGACGCGAACCGGAACGACATCGATGGGAATGCACCGCTGCGGGTCTCGATCGGAGAACAGGACGGCAGTGTTCGTGGTGAAATGCTCTAGCGCCATGATCATGGAGTCGGAAGGAGTTACCCCGACGACAAAACACCGCAAAAAGAAGTTGATCTAAACGAGAGTTAATGTCATAGACCCATGCTCCATTGATGGACGCACCCACGGGTCTATGCGCGATTGTAGATACCAATGCGCGGTGCGGGGATCATCAGGCTCATGCCACGACCCTTCGGGCAACAGGGTACTCAGCAGCATTGGGCCGAATTCCATCTCGATTCGGGCGATAAGGGAAGGTGTTTCTGCTCCATCGAGGCGCCTCCACCAGTCACCGCCGACAGATGTAGCACTCTGAGAGGCAGCAGGAAGATTGCACAGAGATGGTTGACGACCAAGAGCGAAATCCAGCAAATGCGGAGGCAGCCAAGGAGAGGACAGTAGTGAGTCTGAGATATCTCTTTGGAACGCCCATCTTGCGTCTCGCGCATATAGAACATCTCGGAGCAGTCTGGCTTCCAGTTGGGCCGCGTACGCTCCAATGCAAAGACGCTGAGCAGCCTCATCAGCCAAATCCTAGAAGTAATCAGTGAACTGAGTTTGCATGCGGCCTAAAGGGACCAACCCAAACTCGGCGTATCAACGAAAGCGATGATTTAGCCTGGGGCCAGTTGTCCACATGTAGGGCAGGGTATGGGGAGCATGCGTCGAGCAGCGATCCAAACAATTCGCCATGCAAGATGACCAATCTTTGATACCAGTCGACCTGGAAAGCTTGGGAAACTCCATCCGACGCAACAAACTGCAGCCCCGTCAACGTTCCATCCTCGCTATCGATGCCTTGAGGCCTCGCCGTATACTCCCAATCCACACCTGGAATCCACTTTGCGAACATGTCTGGCGGTAGCCAGTGCAAATCGATACCGATGGCGAGGTGTGGCGGAATGCCCTCCTTTGCCATGGCGTTGGAAGACGAGCGCAACACGGCGCGAATTTGCTGCTTTAATATGAACGGCATCGAGTCGCTCATGCAGGTGTAATGATAGAATACAATGCATGCGTTCTAGCCCATACGTGAATTTAAGGTAAGTGGAAGGAATGTACTCAAGCGGCGCACCATGACGTGATCCCACACGTCCCGCTTCTCTGTTGGGATTGGTGCGATGTCCATGTCATTGATCATTCGAGTACCACTGAATATCTCCACGATCGTCTTGCAAATGTCCGTCATTTTCACCGTGACGAGCGTTTGTACCCCGAGAAGGCTTAGGACTTGGTGTTCATGCTCGAGAGGGCGGGGCGCAGGCCAGGCACTCATATGGAACACAGCGTGGAGCAAGAGTGCCGGTAAGTTTATTTCGCCAAGGCCTGAGTTGACGACGCCACTCGGCCAGTGGGCGCTGGACCCTATTACTGAAGGACCATGGATCCCACGTATACGCCACATGGCCTACATGCTGAAGGCCCAGTATGCTTAAGGGAGATCGGGAGAGATTTGGGCTGGGACAGATTGAGATCATATTATCGAAAGAGAAGAAACCCGGAAACTCTGAAACTCTGCAGCGTGCAAACCCCGAAACTCTGAAAGAGCGAGATAGCTCTGGGATAGATTGAGATCGTGTTGTCCAAAGTGGTAGAGCCGAGCGTGTTGGGTGCCCTCAAACCTCCAAACAGTCAAATTCCCAAACCCTCAAACCCTCAAACCCTCAAACCTCCAAACTCGCCTGCTCGATCACCTCCTTGCGCGCCTTGTCCGTCTCGGCGTACTTCTCGGCCTCGGAGACTCCATTCTCGATCTCCTTGTTGGACAGAGCAGACGAGGAAGCGATGGTCATATACTGGTCCTTGTTGGTGCCCTTGTCCTTGGCGGAAACTTTCAAGATAGCATCGGCGTCAATGTCGAAGGTGATCTCGATCTAGGACATACCCTTGGGTGCCGGGGGGATGCCGAACAGGTTGAAGTTGCCCAGCAGCTTGTTGTCGTGCGCAAGCTCACGCTCACCCTGGCGGCAGATCTTGACTGTTACTGCGGTCTGGCCTTCAGCAGCGATCGAGAAGGTCTGCGACTTCTTGGTGGGGATCGTGGTGTTGCGCATAATGAGCTTGATCTTGATACCGCCGAGAGTCTCAATACCGAGGGGGAGAGCGGTGACATCGAACAGCAGAATGTCGGTGACGTTGCCGCTGAGGACAACGCCCTAGATGGCAGCGCCAAGGCCGACCGCCCCATCGGAGTTGACGCCCTTGCTGGGCTCCCGGCCGAAGAGGTTCTTGACGGTATCGGCGACGCCAGGCATGCGGGTCATACCACTGACCAGGATGACGTCGTCCATGTCGTTGGTCTTGACGCCGGCATCAGACAGGGCCTTCTTGCACGGGTCGATCGTGCCCTTAGCGAGGGGACGGACGAGGGACTCGAACTGCGAGCGGACGAACTTCGTGTGGATGGACTTGGGGCCACTGGCGTTGGCGGTGGTGAAGGGCAGGTTGATCTCCGTCTGGGTGGCCGATGAGCGCTCAATCTTCGCCTTCTCAGCAGCCTCACGGATACGCTGGATGGCCATGCGGTCCTCGGACAGGTCGATTCCACTCTCCTTTTTGAACTCCCCGAGGATGTGCTCGACCAGCAGGATGTCGAAGTCCTCACCACCAACATGGGTATCACCGTTGGTGGACTTGAATTCAAAACACCCTTCTGCATCTCAAGGATGGAGATATCGAACGTACCACCGCCGAGAGCATAGACGGAGGTCACGGACGACTCAGAGCGGTCGAGGCCGTACGCGAGCGCAGCAGCAGTGGCGTTGATGACACGGAGGACGCGGAGCCAGCATCCTTGGTTGCTTGCCTCTAGGCGTTCTTGAAGTAGGTCGGGACGATAATGACAGCTTGCTTGACGGTTTCATGTTGATAAGCACAATCGACGACAGCTCCTCGGCAGAGAACTGCTGGTTCTTCGCGCCGTTGTCGACTTCGACAGCCGGTCGGCCGTCCGACTTGGCAATGACCTTGAAGGACCTAACAATACTTTAATTTTGCAGATCAAAATATGCAGATGTCGTCACTCACCAGTGCTTCATGCTCTCCTGAACCCCTTATCCTTGTACCTGCGATCGATTGACCGCTTGAACGCAAAGACAGTGTGCGGAGGGTTGACCACAGCCTGTCGCTTGGCCGGCAGGCCGACGAGAGCCTTGCTGTGCTTGGCGAATGCGACGACGGACGTGGTCGTCCGGATCCCCTCGGCGTTCTGGATCACATGCGCTTGTTGGCCTCCATGATAGATACAAAGGAGTGGGTCGTCCGGAGATCGACGCCGAGGACGGGGCAGGAGATGTTGGTGTTCAGCTTCCGGCTGATCATTTGAGAGTTTGCCGTTTAAGAGTTTCGGGGTTTAGAGGGGTGGAACCCTGCAAGAGCAAGGCAACAATAATATCAATGGGATTGTAGGGGAAGGAGAAGATAAGCTAGTCTGAGTTCGAATAAAGTGAAAACAGCGAAAATACCCGTAGGCCTGAGGAGTGGCGTTACTAAGGCCTCGGGAGCTGTCAGCTCTCGCTTTCCACACGTTTGGCTTGGCTTTCCTCCTGATTGTCAACCATCATCTCGAATTTAAGTCCTCCGATTGTCAACCATCATCTCGAAGTTAAGTCCTCCGATATTCGAATCGAGTTGTGTCGAACTGTCAACAACTGTCAATCGAAGTATATGCGCAGCATCTAAGTAATTGTTTGTTTGACTGATTAGATCTCTTCATAGGAATCTCCCTTTCAACTTCCAAAACTCCCAGCTGTGGCATATCTAGTTTTTTCGCTGGGTCTACTTCCTCGTACAGCACCGGCATGAGCGAAACGTTGTCGTCGATACACCCATCGTATATGGGGCACGCTGGAGTGAGCGAGTATCACGCAGGGTTACGAATACGCGGCGCTGCTGATCGTGTGGGCCGTGAATGGACGGTGCGCCCGCTCCCTCCGTCCTCTGTTAAATCGGCTCTCATATCTTCTAGAATTCTTCCCATCAATATACAGATACTTCATCTTCCAAACGGCGCAAGCTATCGAAGGCTCGGTCGGTGTGTTTACCTCGGTTTAGCCTAGAAGCCCGGTCACTGACGCGCATATATGTAGGATCATTCCCATAACGGGATGGCGCGTTCTAATGAAATGGTCGACGGACCTTCCGAAAGTAAAGCTCATATTGTAGGCGGTATCGTCGAGTCGAATGGTCTGCAGTCGGCCTCCGCTACTCAAATTACCTCATCCGTATCGGCTCTGTCTACTACTCCTCAGGCACACTTCATATTGCCACCATCCTCTGCTCCTTCGACCAATCACGTTATCTCTCGCGCTGACTCTCGCAATTATTTTGCTTCTTCGAAAAATCCACGCAGCTCTACCCATTCTCTGTTTCAGGAAACACCGTCTAGAGAACTCCTGGATGGCACGTCGAACAATCTCACCAATCAGTCTTCCCGTCCTGATGAGCAACGGTCTGCTGTCGACAATGCGGCTCCTCGAGCAGGAATGGGACCTGGTCTTCTTGATGAAGTTCGTGCCGAGACCAGCCAGCCCGACGGTCGCGATCTGTGCGGTCCTGGTAGCGACACTAGCATGCTGAGTGACGTTCTTGAGCATGCCACTCCGGCTCCACCGAACCAGGCCAATGCAATGCACGCGGATTCTCCAGCTCTGTCTTCCTTGCCAGCGCCGGTCCGTCTCCTCTTTCGCAAGCTGGTCCTACAACTTCGCACGTATACCTTCACCGAAAACCCATACCCTGGCAACGTCGTTGCCAATGAAAAGATAGAAGTCATTACCGAACAGCTCAATATGTCTGCCAAATCCCCCGTCGGGGCGCCAATTCTAGATCTAGTCAAATATCCTGAGCTCCAGCGCCTGGTGCGTATTTCCTCTTGAATCCGCGTCATATGTGCTTCGCTCAGCTTGTCTATGCAGGCATTGCTAGTTGGACCTACTTTATGCAGAGATTTGCAAAGAGTTGCTGATGAACTGGTTCCGAAAGTGTGGTCAGAGCTATTCACTTTGGTCAATCCTGTGAAGATGCAGCACAGAACGGTGCTGCAACAGCGAGCTGATCGAGTGGCTTTCGTGGACGGCATTGCGAATCTCCTCGTCGACTCCAATTTCATGTACAACAATTATGATCCCTTACATGTGCGTCCGCTCTTAGTATCCTCTCGCCATCCCAGACTAACCGCGGCTTACAAGCCTGACATCCCGGCAGCCGGTTGTCCCTTCCAGGCCTCCATTCTGGTTGATGTGATTTCGACATTCGCTTTTAAGGAAAGAGGGCCGTACAACATGGCAACCCGGGAACCCGCCAGGTTCCGTCTACTCACTATTACCACAGTCGCGCTGGCGGCTGTTGAGGTTTGCCATCATTTCCCCTGCTCGCTTTACAGACGTTCAGTCTCCATCTCATACAGGTTCACTACGTGCTTACGAACTGGTCTAGTGGAACATATACTCCTGCATCGGCCCAGCACACCGCCCTGAACAAATTGAAGCAATACAGGCATTATTATATGAAACTGCAAGAGCTGCGTGTGAAGGATGAAAGGAAATTCAATGCATTGATGGAGAAAATTACCCTTGATTGCTAGTAAGCCCTTCCCTGGTCTATTCACCGTTCTCGCCTGACTACGTAACAGTGTGAAGCAAGGAAATCTGACAGTCTCTCCTAAGAAGCCCACGCCACGAGGTTCTACGAATGAGATGATCTGTATCTACACATGCTGATCAAGCGGTATTGTAAATTGCACATGTTCTGTTGTCGTCTGTACTCATGCAACCTGTGATTTATGATGTATCTACTGCATCATGACAAGAAGATCAATCAATCTATGTTGTTGCGTGACTGATTCTGGCCGAGCTCTCGGAACTGGCAAGGGTGGCTTGGGATTCAGAAGCTGTATCTTCGCGAGTCTGGGTTTCGGCTCATTTCCAACATACACAGCCCTCCGTCTGTCGTATCACACTCATCGCCGGAAATGGAGTACACTACTTCGTCTGATGCTCCAGACGATAGAGCACCTTCAAAAGCCCAGCATTGCGAGGGCAGGAACAACCTTCTCGAACACCACTGTTTATGGTTTGAGAAGGGGTCGGTTCCAGTAGCAGTGGAGAGGATGAAAAGACTGCAAGAGAATGGTCGACTGCAAATGGCAAGTCGGACGTTGTTCTCTGGCGGACACATATGGTATCTCCCTGCTTGACTTCTAAGCACGCGCAGGGGGACAATAGTACGATGGTATCGAGGCGTGCCTGCCATGATCTGCTCCTTCTGAGTGATCAGCGACCATATTGTTCTGATGCTAGCTAATGTAAGGGGTGTATAGCGTGAGCCTCCGTGTTGATAGCAGGAGGTTAAAGCGGGAATGATGCTTCCGCAGAAGGGATGGGCATCAGCGCAGCCCGAACCAGTGGATGCTGCTCGGCTTAAACTCCCTTGGGGATCGAGACTTCAAGAAGTCACCAAGATTTTGGGGCACGATTCCGTACTCGCAGGAAAGTTGTTCTTGCTCCTTTGCTGGGTGCTTCCCTCCGCACTTCGAACTCGTAGCTGATCTTGACTCCAGACGCTGCTCTGCTCTAAAGCTGTAGTGGGTTGAGCCACTGCCACTGCACAAATTCATACGAATACCGCGGCCGCTGCTGCAAGTGGGATCTCGACTTGCTATCAGCCATTTCTTATCGGTCATTGCTGTCTTGTAGGTTGAAACCAAGGGGACGAGCATTGAACTGACAGGTGTCAGGGAGAAAAGATATCGTTCAAATGGCGCCAGCACGCTCTCAGCCCTACTCTGGTTCGCAAACAAGATTCCGTCAGTCTGCTCCTATGAATTGTATCACAGAATACATTTAACCCTCTCACGGTCTAGGGCGGCTAGCAGCAGAACGGGAGCCACAGAGCCGATCGCGCCATAGACCGGCAGCAACAGTGGCGCATTCCCCGGCGGAGGACGCGTCGGACGGTGCGCTTTGACTTCTTTACTATTTGACATGTGCACGGATGCTGACTATGTCCGGCTGCTCTATCTAGAGTATCTCGTAGTTTCGGAAGAAGATGATTCAGAAACCATCGATTCAGAAGGCAGTCTATTGGAGGACTGGTATGATAATCGTCAGAGTCCGCCCGCCAGCCCAGTCATTCGGTCGGCCGCACCGCGACGGCGGAAATTAGTGCACTTCACCGGCACCTCATCCCGACAGTCACAAGCGATATACGGGAGACGCCAGCTATCCACATCCCGTTCTCACCATACGCCTGCCGAGCCCGCTTTCGATGAATCCGACAGTGCTCCTGACGACTACGAGGTGGGCCACGGGAACAGTTACAAGCCGAAGACGACCGCAAGCGACGGGCGTAGCAAGGTTTCCAACCAATCAGCAGGGAGGAGCGAGGAGAGGAGGGAAGCTCGAACTCGACTTGCTAAGCGTACGCACACCCCTTGATATCTGAAATATATGGTTTACTAACTCCCTCACAGACAGCACACGCGGTACCACCGCTCATTTCACATCAACTGGAGCCAGCAGGCACGCCAAAGCGCGTCGTGCTGCTCGCGACTCCCTTCAAGTGAGCGTGTCCATGTCTGGTCATCAATATCAACTGAGCCGGTGTACAGTTTGAGGCAGTGTCTTCGCAGCCCATCGGCCCTCCTCGGAGACAGCGCCGCAGGGGTCGAGAAGATCAGGCGGCTCCAGTTCATCCAGCATTCAAGAAACGATCGGACAACAGGCTTGCTTCTTGCGAACCTTGTCAAGAACAGCAGTATCCTCCTGCTGAGCAGCCACCGTCCCGATCCGGAAGGCACGCACGAATGTGTGACCTTACCCCAAGATCGCACAGAATAGTTCGGCTCCAGAATCCACTCTATCGACTAAACCTCGCGATGGAATGCGCATTCCCGGACGAAGTCACCAGCGACAAATGGGTTGAAGAAACCTTCATAGAGTGTGCAGAGAGTCTTGAGCTGCTGCAGAGTCACTACACGCGGCGATTCGTGACGGATAAGGCGTACTCGGACAACATCCGAATGATCGTGCGTGTTGTGCAAGCTTATGCTGGCATCCTCTAACCGCCTATGCAGGTTTCGCAAAGGATGGCTCAATTGAGAGGCGAAGTTAGAACAGCCGCCGAAGCCCTTATACTAGAGTGCTATCATCTCCCTGTTTGTGACGGCCCTGCAGCGGTTGCAGCGGAAGTGAAGCGCCTTCTGTCAGGAGGGCTCTTTTTATGCCTTGATAATGATGTATCAGTGAGCAAAGTCGTCCTTTGTTGCATGTACACGTACTCATTCTAGATAGGTCAAAATGCCCCTAAGAGTTTATGAACACCCTTGCATTCGACTGACGGCTATTCGCGTCTGGTTCAAGAACCGGGAGAGTGAGGGCGTCGTTTATCAATCAAAGTTTGCCCACGCAGAGCCTCCAGCTCTGGCCCTCCTCGTCACTGCCGTAGGATGGTTCCCACTATCCGCCGACGTGCATGCCCTAATACTGGAGCAGATACATTGTTCATTGGATCAATGGTCGGCAGGCACCAAAGCAAGTCCGTCCGGGCACCAGTTCAGCAGAGACGCTTGGAGCCACATTTACTTCAAGCATCTAAACAGTATCCAGAACTTCGCTAAGGCCTTTCCCAACAAGTTTAAGAAGATCATGAACCACATCTTCGTTGATGCACTGTAGGAATGATTCCTGGCGCATTGAGTATTATACTTATTGAGATGACAGGGTTGCTAGTGGCGTTCACGAACCTGAAAGCGAGGAAGAGCCCGATTACGTCGATGCCTTTATCGCCCGCCTCCGCGATGAATCTGCCGAGCACAGCGTGCAACTGGAAAAGCAACCCACCCTCGGCAGGGCGAATTCTTGGGGAGCCGAAGGTTGGCGTAACACTTCGCAAGATGAACTCAGCTCTATGCATCTCAATGAGGCTGTTGAAGGATCTCTTGTCCTTACTGCGCGTCCAAATTCTGGTGTCCTTCGAAATGGGCAATTTTCACGCGCCGCACAGGCTTTCGGGGATGCGCATCCTCACATCAGCCACGAAGACGAGGGCCGAGAACAGGAAAACGTTCAGTTCCTGCAGGGAGCGAATGAGCACTCCGTCCCCTCTACTGGCAGATCGTCATCCAGGTTTCCGGAAGCAAGCGCTCTCATCTCTGAGCCAGGCATGGGACCGATTGCGGTCGCTAACGCGCATCAGTGGCGTGACATGAAACTACCATCCTTGCGTATTTCCATCGGAAGATCTTTCACTCAGAAACCTCACGATGGCCTCGCTCGCCCGTCATCATCGCCCATTGAAGCGGCTGGCTTCAGCAAGTCCAGCCCACCTGGTATGTCTTGCATCTTTTCAAGCATCGACTGCTCCTGACTTGCTATTCAGGGTCTACGACGGAGAATGGCGTTGTGCCTGAAGTTGTGAGCGGATTGCCGCCCGCCTCAACCTGTTGTAACGTGCTCAACCCGGACGCGCCGCCAACGGCTACACAGTCCACCGCCTCATCCAGTGAGCGAGGCAATGCTCCATTGGGTCGCAGTAGCCTTTCAGATGGAGGGGTTGGCCATGAAGAAATGGACGGCACGGCAACATCGACCGCTCACAAGCCTTACAAGCTATTCTTTGGTGGCACCACCTCCGAAGATGGAGACATATTACGGCACGAAGGCGTCATGACACCCGTCAGTTCTCCGAAGAAGCCAAAATCTCGAGCGGTCCCTACGTCGATAGCTTGTG
Source organism: Calocera viscosa TUFC12733 (assembly GCA_001630345.1). Taxonomy (NCBI): domain Eukaryota; kingdom Fungi; phylum Basidiomycota; class Dacrymycetes; order Dacrymycetales; family Dacrymycetaceae; genus Calocera; species Calocera viscosa. The sequence continues at coordinate 187,013 of KV417280.1, read as the reverse complement.
ACGATGCATCCCCCTTCATGCTGGCTACGCCAAATCGTGAAACTATAGAAGAACATGATTCGGACAGTGAATTGCCGCCACCAGCATGCCCATATCTCCCTTTAGCGTCGTCTACACCTGCAGGCTTCCAGGTGACGCCCACAACAACCTGTTTGGCCCCCTCTAATGATCTGGCACGAACATCGAGCATACCGAATGAAGAGACAGTACAAGATATTGCGGAGGCCACCCCTCCGCCGGTGTCCCGCTCGACGCAATCAACCACGGTTAAGCTTGCAGCGACGGCCTCCCGGCAACGAGGCACTGCCGCCAAAGATCCAATCCCGCTCGTTCTTCGGTCAACTCGCTCTAACCGCATTGTGAAACCGCCGCAGCGTCTCGATCCGTCCCCAACGAGAAGCAGCCGTCGCAGACAGTAGAAAATAGGGAGAAGAAATACTCCGTGCTTCCCCTTTCTTGTCCAGATCCATGTTTCGTATCTCCTCGTTCCGTGCTTGTCAATGCATATGTTCAGCTCCAAACTCTTTCAGTGGCGCTGTGGTCGCTGTCCAAAGGTAACAAAAGAGGGCCAAAGGCAAGAATGTGTCTATCCTGCAGTCACGATCGTACGAGTTCCCAGTCTGTAAATGTCTCTCGCGATCCCTTTCTTACATAGCCTCACTTCTGCATCCGCTCAGTCCCTCCTGAATAGGAAAAGCAGCTTCCGGACTGGTAAACTCGCGTTATCGCATCTGCTGGAACTCATATCTCAACATACACCAAACGCAGTCTATTGATATCACTTTATACCGCAATATACTGTATTATACCGTGTTCTACGACATTATACTGTGATCTACAACATTATACTGTGATCTACGACATTATACCGATTTATACTGCCTTGTGCGCCTCACACAACGGTACACCCGAGTCCGCCCGCCGGAGGAGGGACAACGAACTCGGCAATCGCCAAAATTGCAAGAACTCCAGCAGAGAGACCGTCACTTGGGAGAAAGGGGGGCTAAGTGTGGGCTGAAACAAGAGAGAGTGACTTGCTGAAAGAGGTGTGCCTGCCGTTGTGTCGTTCCGTAAAAGCGAGGGCTGATGCGCAACCATCAGGCCCTCGAGCAAGAGTTCGTGTTCGGAATTCCTGGAGTATACGAGACCTAAACATGTCGACGCGTTGCGCTGGGTGCGGTGCAGAGGTCGACGGCTGGGCAAGTTTAAAGAGGCATGCGCTTCAAAGGACGACTTCACCATGTTATGCTGCTTTCCGTGACTACATGCAATTGGATGGCTGCTCTATTGCACCATTGTTGGATGTAGAGTGCCTGGATGAAGAAGATGGTTTAGAAGATACTATTGTACTTGGGGGCTGCGCGAGCCGGCCCGCCGAGATACCTCAGCCTGGATGTTTGTCGTCGCCTATCCTTGGAGACTTGTTCAGGCCGTCGCTGCAATCCAATCCCGCTCCGGAAGCGCCGAGGTGCGGTATTGAGGACGAAACCTTCTCAGCGGATATTGCTTTCGACGAGTTGGGTCGCCGACCTTCAAAGATTGAATACTTTGATCCCCCAGCTGGACAGCCGCTCCCCAGTTCCTCGCCTAAACCAGCATCATTTGCAACAATGAACACGGGAACTGCGGCGGACTCTCCATACGCACCCTTCCGGTCTCGAGTAGATTGGCTTGTGGGTCGTTGGCTTAAAACGGAGGCGCCTAGCCAAGCCGCGGCCAACCGTCTACTGGATCCGGAGGTATAGATGGCCCACTTTGCGATGTTAACACTGGGACGCTGATCATTGTTAGCTTGTCCAAGCCCTTGGCCTATCTTTCAAGAACTGCTACGAGCTTAACCACCTCATTGATAACATGCTGCCCTGTACCAGTCTGAACTGGCAGAAAACCGTGTTCCGCCTCGCCGGCACCGAGGAGATGTGCGAATTCTGGCACAGGAACGTGATAGAGGCAATCAAAATGCTTTTCGGTGATCCACGTTTTACCGATGTACTTCACTTCCAGCCGGAGAAACACTACGTTGACAACGGCGGTCAATATCGGCTTCTTGGCGAAATGTGGACGGGCAACTGGTGGTGGAGAATACAGGTACGTACATTAGCAAACGATGTCGCAACCTTCCTGTCATGCCTGACTGTTTTGACAGAAGCGTCTCCCTCCAGGGGGAACGTTGGTGCCACTCATATTGGGATCGGATAAGACTCTCTTGACACAGTTGACTGGAGATCGCTATGGTTATCCGGTGTACATGTCTATTGGAAATTTACCCAAAGATATACGCCGAGCACCGACACAGCATGCAATGGTGCTGATAGGCTACCTTCCTACCAACAAATTCGATAACTTAGGATTCAGCGAGGACCGTGCCAAGATTGCTCGACATCGCCTTTTTCACCAATGCATTGCCCATCTCCTGAAGGACATCATATCACCCGGCAAAGATGGAGTGGTCATTTTCTCCAGCGACGGTATCGCAAGACTCTGCTTTCCCGTTTTGGGTGCATGGGTCGCAGATTATCCCGAGCAATGTCTCGTGACATGCACCCGCTTTCTACGGTGCCCAGTTGGTAGCATTAACTTTCGACACATGGGCATGGAGTTAATGGGTGACGAGCCGCTCCTGGATGACAGTTGCTATGCCCATCGGTGTCTTCCCCGCGACAGCAAGGTCACTGTCGATGTTCTGAGAGGCCTTCTGGCTCCGCCAAGCAAATCTGTCGACACGAGTTTCAGCCATGAAGAAGAGTCTCTGGGAAACAGACGCACTTCCCCAGTCCAGCCCGGCCCTGCATTGCACTTCGAGATGAATTCAGCCACGCATACCCAAAGAGGACAGTTGCGTTCCGGCGCCACGGTGGCAAAAGCATTGTCTTTGACCGCTGTCCAGGAGCCGTTCTTCGCCAATCTGCCTCACCAGCAGATCCACTCTTCGATCTATCCGGACATACTTCATCAACTGCTACAAGGAATGCTCAAGCACATGCTGATATGGCACGAGGATATATTGGGGAAAAGGGAGCTAGATAAATGTCTTCAGACTCTTCCGCAGACCAATGGAGCACAGCATTTTGGAAAAGGCTTTACAACGCTCTCTCAAAGGACTGGCCAAGAGTTCAAGGACGTCACCAAAGTGATTCTCGGTGCTCTCGGTGGTTCAGCTGCTTTGTATGACAAGGGCCAATCTGGTGCCATGGTGCTGCGAGCGACGCGGGCTATCCTGGACTTCTATTACTTGGCTACCTTTGACGTTCATTCCGAGAAGACCGTCGTTCTCTTACGAAAGGCCTTACTACTTTTCCATTCGAATAAAGAAGGCTACGTCAGGTTGGGTGCTAGAAAGCTTAAAGAAACTGCCAGCGATCATGAGGTACTTGGCGGTAGGTAGCATTCCCTGCTCTCGGGACTGCACTGACCTTCACCCAGCAAACTTCTTCTGTATTCCGAAGCTTCATTCCTTGGTCCACTACATGTCCGCCATCATGGAGGCTGGGTCCTTGATCAACTGGTCAACCGACGCAATGGAGCAGTTACACAAAGAGCTCGCAAAACTTCCTTTCAGGGAGAGCAGCGGCAGGCAGGCTTCTGCCACTCAAGAGATGGCACTGTGGGTGCTACGTCATGAAAAAGTGTTCAAGTTTGACGCCTTGATTGACTGGAGACTTGGTATGTGTATCTCAACTAATGCAGCAGCGTTCACTGTCTGAGTAAGAACTTTTCTTTCGGCAGGCAAGTCAGCCACGAAGCAAATGCCGTCATCCCCAGGAGACCTCTCGACACGCTATTTACTTGCCAAGAAACCGACATTTCCAGTTTTGCTCCTCCGTGAGGTTATGGATCCGAAAGTTTGGGGATGTGCAGCTTTTATACCGGCACTCCACAACTACGCCTGTCGCTCTCTCGGACAGCCGGAGCTTACGGAGCAAGCAGCGAAGCTTGCCACTGTGGCTTTCGACCGCATCATGGGGTGGAGTAAATGCACGTTTCAGAATCGCATGGGATGTGCACTAGCTGGCGAACCATCCCGCAGTCACATGTCCACCGCGCATGCCTGTTGTGCTCGTGCGAAAGGGGGCCCGCTGGTAAAGGACCACATGGCCAGGTTTGACACCGTCTTGATCTACGACGAAAATGGTACTCGACGAGGTATCTCAGGTAGGTACTTCAGGATTCACAATACCTGCCAGACATTGAATCTCCTCAGCGTTTCTGGTAGGCCGGCTCAGGTTGATCTTCCAGCTGCCGGCCTCGGCAAGCTTGAGCCTGACCGGACGAAGCGTGACGGAACCGCTGGCATACGTTGAATGGTTCAGCAGACCGTCCTCGAGAGCGGCACATCCTTCAGGCCTGCCTATTGTGCAGCGATTGCGAGCTAGCAACGGCGAACCTTTGGCCAGCGTGATTGAACTGAAATGTATCAAGCGGAACTGCATGCTGCAGCCAGTTGCAAAGGGCGGCACCTGCTGGAGGTCTGACAACGTTTTGGACTTGTGCGACACTTTCTTCCTGAATCCTTATTTGGACAGAGACAGTTTCATGTTACTATCCTGAATCGAATGGTTTCTCACCGACTTTCCGATCATTCAACCTTCAATTGATATGACGAGATGCAAGCCGGCTAGGACCCCTGCTTAGTCATCATTAGTGAGTAACGATTGTTTCAAGAACGGATGCAACCGGCGATGGTATCAGAGACAGTAGGCTGAGTGGTGCTTGCGGCATGGTCACCTGGCAATACAAATCATCATCTATGCTGTCCCTGCTTTGCATCCGGGCGGCAGTATCTGACTTGGCAATCTCTGGCCCCTGTCACCTGTTCGTGCTCATTCACACATTCAACTGGAACGTTCATAACTGTCCGCTCTGCCAGTGTCCTGCTATACCTTCGCATCACAAGAAATGGAACACACGACTGCGTCTGATACTCAAGACGATGGAGCACTTTCAGCAGCCCCGAATTTCGAGGGCAGCAACAACTTTATCGGACGCGTCCGCCGATGGTTTGATAAGGGGTCGAGGTCCAGTAGCAGTGGCTCCGATGAAGAAAGTACAGGAGGATGGGCAAATGGAAACTCAAACGGGCTGAAGAGTCGTTATTCCTTCGCCAAGCCTGCGGTAGCCAGGCCCGTATCCTCAGGAGGGGCAGGCAGTTCACCCACCTATCGGGTTGCCGTCTCCAATCCCGCCAAGCCGTCAAAGCTGCCCAAGCCTGTGTATCCGCGGCCGAATGACGTCCTCGGCACCGATGCAGTGCGATCAGTGAAGCCCGCAGCCACCGAGGAGGATGCTCCGCGACCGTCTCCAGCGGAACGTGAGTGTCCTGGCCGTCCTGTTTTTGGGCGGGTCACATCGATGGATGCGCCTACTTGTGGTTGGATCACCTGCATGTCTGTGGCCGGCGATTTGATCTTCAGATCATGCTCAGATGGCAGCGCTCAGTGCTTGAGAATCGTGTCACCGGCCAAAGCGCCCCTATTGATCGATACATGGAGACCGAAAGAAGCAGCGGTCGACTTCGCTGCCTGCACGGCCAGAACACATAGTGGCCCAAACAAGATATCTCTTGTCCTCTCATATGACTATATTCCGGATTGGTCATATGAAGACGATGTTGCGTACGAATACGGAGATGATGGTTCGACATCTCAAACATACTTGCTGGAGCTCCTCTCCGACAAGTTGGTCTTTGCCGATCAGAAAAGCGGCTTTTCTGAGCCCCTCGCTTTCAATGGTCGGCTGAGTTTGCATGGCACTTTTTGTGGTGCTATCGACTGCCGGCTACTCGACTGGTCCAACAGCACAGAGGTGAAACTCCTCTGCAACTTCGATGTGAGTACGAAGAACTGTATACCCAGCAGTGTGCTGATTTGCGTGTAAACAGCACCGCCTCTTCGCGTCCTTCTCCGCCCATCACCTCCTAGTTGTGATGTCCGGCGAAATTCATATCTACACGCTTACGTCTCTTCTATCGCACGGCACGCCAATCGGTACACCGTCACCCCGCGTTCATCCGGACATAATTATCCCTATGTCTCATCAAGTAGAAGACGCTCTCATCGTGCCTGCCGAAGAGGGAGCGGCCTTCATGGCGACGCTTATAGTACGAAACTCGTCCTACATTGCAGTGGAGCGGATCCCGGCAAATGCTACCAGCGGCAGCATTCGAATGCAACCTGTTTGGCAAATTGCCATTGATCCATCGGAATATATAACGTCCTTCTCAGTGGACGCGCCAACCTCTATGGTGTATTGGCTTTCCCACGATACTCGAGGTGCCGTCTATGGTTGCTACGATGGAAAATCGACCTCCAGAATAGCATCTGCCTGCTTTGACGGCTCTCGACGAATCCCGGACCACCAGCCCGCAATTCAAGTCATATATGAAGTTTCAGATGAAGACGAGACTGTACACTGCGATACGTTATTTGTACGGCCCAGCCACGGAACAATCATTCTCGCTCCAAGAGTATGTCGACGGCCTCTGTTTCTTCATGGTTCGACAATGAAGCAAAGCGATGGCTCGATCCAGTGGACGAATCCAGCGACAAGTTGGGAGCGAGTGCAGCAGCCCCGTATAGGAATGGATGAGATCAAGCAAGCTGTCCAATCAGGTATTCTGGTAAGTTTCGGCCTCCGAGCGTTCGTAATGCAAGGCTGAAATCCTGCGGCTTGTGAAGGAGTCCCAGATTGGGTTGCGCCAGTTCACCACGCCCTCGCTCACACTGAGCATCAACAGCCCGCCACGCATCCGGCTTGATTCCCTGCCGGCTGGTTTCCTCACTGATATCAGCGATATCAAGCCTTTCCTTGTGAATTTTCCGAAAGGGCCGCTGGAAGCTCTCATGCGTGGTTACGGTGTTAGAGTGTTACCAACCTTTCTGGCGTTCAACATGGACGGAAAGCAGCTCGTTGCTGGGCATCGGGCCGGGCCTCATGACGTTATATATCGCATTGCGCCGGAAGCTGACTTGGACGACCTCGCCTTCGAGGATTCCGACAATCAGGAATCGGTGCGCCCAACGAATTTCCGTCATTCACCAAGGTGGAATCTCGCAATATGGAAAGTAGAGCCGTCTACGCATCTACATCTGTCGGACATGACCCGGGCGCAGCGAACTGCCACATACAATTCCAGCAACCTGATAGCCGATCAAGCCCTTTCTTCGGACATAGACCTCCTCCGTGAGGGAGCTCCTGCGCAACAACCCTTTGCGTGGCGACGACTATGCCTGTGAGGCGTGTCAAGCTCTCACAGCTGATACGACCTTCGTATATATTCGCCGACAGTGTATAGCGCGCAACTACAAGATCTATGCATCAATTACTCCCCTCGTATTTGCCTTACCCTTGAACAAATTAACATCATCGACGTCCCGCCCGTGTAGTGCCATTTCGACTTCTAATCCAAGAACCGAGCTTGGGACACGCTCGATTGCCAGCCCTCTGCCAGGTCGAGCTGCAGCATAATCTCCTCGTACATGGGTCTGTTTCTTGCGATATAAGCATCAAGCTCCTCGGGAATATAAAGAGGGATGTCCGTCCATTCACCCGGACGAGGCTCCGGGATCGGCGATGTAGCTTGCGATCGCAATCCCGGCTGAGGATCCGGACGATCAGCTCGCTTCCAGTGGGTGAGACGCAAGTGAGCCATTTGTTCTGGTTCCAGATGTACGAACATCGAAACCACCAATCGGCATGTCAGACAGAACATCGCGGACGTGTTCAGCGCATGTGTGACAATTCCGTCGAACTTTTGGCACGCGGTTAAGTCCTGCTTGTCTAGCAAAGCTCTCGTCTTTGCTGCGCAGAGATCTGCGTCCCAGGTGAAGAAGCGAAGCTCGACACCTTGCCACGCAGCACTTATTTGCTTCTGCGCCAGGAGTGCCCCAATGCTAGGAAGCATTAGCCGCGGCCTCCACGGAATGAGCAGCACGGCGTACTATGCAAGAACATCATCCTCTGAGCAGTGGCCGACGGGCACGTGTATCGACGACCAATCCAGCAATTCACCGTTCACATATGGAACGGCCAGCACCTTCGATATGCTAGTGATCCACTGAACCCAAAATTGGATCTTCTCAAACCATTTCGCGCCAAGGAACCGTTCTATCGCGAGGCGTCTCTCGATCTGCGACAGCTTTTGGGCTCTTTGCTGGAAGTCGGTACCAGGCGGCCAAGCAGGAGGTGCAAGAGTGGCGCCGGTCATAATACAGCCGCTGCCAAGCCGCATGGACTGCATGGGAGCACCCAGTGTTCTCATCTTCTTGTCGCTGAGGACGTTTTCGCTTCGGTCCAGAAACGCTGCTGCTGTGTACATACGAGCGCAGCGATTCCATTTGAGATGACCTAACGAAGGTGTGTGGGATGCCGCAAGATACGCTGCTATCGTCGCCTGTTCTGTAACTGCCTTCCAGGTTGTCGGTCTGCTGCACTCCATCCAGATGCGTACTGTGGCCGTCAATTGGCCAGTTTCATTCTTGCACATTCCACTCACATAGTGCACCATGGAAGTCGGTGTACCCAATCTGGCTTCCCAAGGTCTCCACTTGACGTTTGACGATGCCAATGGCACCGACATAATTCCTTTGCATTCCGGAGATGGTTGCGCTGGGAGCCGAACCGTGAGGAGTTGTTGTTGGGATCGGTGTCGCGAACAGGATGACATTGTTCAAGGATTGATTGTAAATCGGGGTGTATGGCACATGTTCTAGTTCTTCCGCGAGGTAGCCCGGGTTCAGCGGTTCTTTACGCTCCCTCCCTTTCTCCTCATTCCTGTAACTTATATGTTTGTTCGACGATATCACCTGTTGTTCTTGGTTGCACTTACTGATCGACGACGCTGGCGAGCACGGGCTGGACAATATCTTTGTACAGCTTCTTGACATCAGGATGCCCAAGGGCATGACCCTCGACCATGAGATTCATGGTTTTGAGGCGCTAAGATAAGGCGCCGAATCAACATCCCGACCCGGCAGCAGATTAGATATACTACAAAACATACCTCCTCCGGAGATTCTTTTAGCGGCCGGAGTTGGCGAGGAATCGGACCTTCTGATACCGTGATGATGCGACGACGCGGCATGACGTTTGTTGCAGGTGATGAAAGATGGGGTGGACAATAATAGTACGTCGGCTGGATAGGCGGACGGCCTGGCAGCTTCACGCGCGCTTGCCTTAGATGCACTGCCACAAGGGGGATAGGCTGCGTGTCAAGCGTAGTTGGGAGGTGCGAGCTGGACAAAACTCAAGAGTGATGGGAAAGCTGGGCTAAAAGAAGCCAAGTATACCGTTAAGTGATTGAGTTGGCGCTGGCTTGGCGCTGACCGGGGATATGGAACACAATTGTATCGGTTGCTAAGGCAATCCCGAGAGAAGGCGTCGCCCATGACGACCGGCAGAGAAAACATGAGCTTGGATTACGAGATGGTGCACACACCAAACTCGCTCCGCCTTCACAACAGGTGCAGATGATCCATTGTTACCAGCGTAATAGCAGCCACTTGCAGAATATGCGTGATATGAACGTACAGGTGATGGTAAAGTGTCAGTATAAGAGCACATTTCGTGAAGACATGTCGTGATTCCTTGAAATCACAACACAACATGCATTCAGCCAGTCCAGTGAGAAGATACATATTGCTCCGTCCGGCCGTCCTTCATTCCTGTGAGTTGAATTCTATTTCTTCGTCCTCCTGATCAGGCATACGACGACCACTTAGAGCTGTAGTCGCGATGTCCAGCGCTTGAGGCGCACTATTGGGAATTTGGTATGAGCGCGTTAGTTACACCGATTGCTTCAGAAAGGCACGTACCGACACTGCTGTCGCACATGATTCAGCAATTTCTTGTAGTTACCGGGTCTGGTGTCTTGGTATCTTTTGAGGTGGTGCAGGTAGCGCTGGAATATCTGGCGATCAATGTTCTGCTTGATTGGCTTTGCTTTCTTCACACCCTCAATGTAATGTTCCAGACAATGATGTATCTGTGAATTGTCAGATGGAGATGTTTGAAAGAGGACAACATTTGCCTACCATAGCGGCCATGTGGCAAAGCACAACAGGAGAGCCTGGATCGAACAGTTTGCGGTGCGAAATGGCTTCGCCTGAGCCACCACTGGGTGCGCAATGCACCAACACGATCGCCCACACAACGACGGGGTTCCGAAAGAATCCCACAGGCGTAGAGGTTGCCTAGATGGCAACAGGTAAGGTAAGATGTCAAGCTCAACATGCGGACGACTCACATCCAGCGGATCGAACGTCTCCTGCAGGAAATTTGCTTTCGCCAGTAAGCGCTCCGCTAACTTCTTCACAAGAGCTGGATCATCGCTCTCTAGCAGCGGCCAGCGGTGCCGGACCAGTATCATAGTCTTCTCTCTCACTTTCGAATGAAACCAATGAATATTGTCGTCAAACTATCAGCGCGGGAGTGAGAAGACCAATCAGAACTAAATGCGTGGACGCACCATTGTTAGAATGTAGGGATACACGTTGAAGTCGATCAACGGCTCTCCCTCCTCAGCTTCGTCATTCGCCGCTGCCGCTGCCTTGCATGCAATTGTTCGGCGTGTGTCCGCATTTGCAAACGGAAGGTCGTCTAGTTGAGAAACAAACAAACGGACGTATGATTTACCGCGTTCGCAGCGTTTTCGGAACTCCAGATCATACGCGCTTAGATTGTAAGCAGCTGCTTTTCGGGGTTGAAGCAGGTGTGGACGTTCTCTCTCTTGGACGTCTGGCGTTGGCGTTGAGTCTGGGCTGGGGGTTCCAGAGAGCGATTTGTTGGAAGAGGATTGATCCGTGGACGCGGACGGGGATGAGCGGTTCGAGGAGGGGTCGTAACTCTGGGTCGGTTTCTGCGATAGATCAGCATAGGAGGTTGAGCTCCTGAATGAAGCCTACCTTATGTGTATTGAGTCTAGGTCTTTTCGAGCTGGGCTGCGAGCGGCAACTCATCAGCACACAGGCTTTACGGGAAAAGCTACGTCCGATGCTCCACCGGCAACAGCACTCACCAGAGAAGATGAATCGGATGAAGACCGAGATCGTTTCATTTGTCCCCACGTCTGCTGGTAACTGAGTCATTGACAATCGCAGCCAACGTGACACGTACGTGGGCTTCTGACCGTGGAGGTAGGTCATCTATCAACAAAGCCTCAATTGAAAGCCTGTTATACAGCTGGCGGGTACCGTGAGCGGCGGGATGCAGTATGACAAACTTGAGACTTCCGTACCTCGCGTACAGCTGGGACGGAGGGTAATTCTAAGCACACTATTAGAGCTATGCAGTGGAAGGCGTGTATGTGTCGGGCGTACCGTGGTTCAGCGAATCTATACTTCTTCTCTCACTCTCCTCGTCCTCCTCGTCCTCCTCGTCCTGCGGCTTCGACTTCCCAGACGAATCGTGAAAACTGTTCTCGAACGGCTGATCAACACTTCCCCTTCGATAGCTATTGGCGTCGTGTTGTGGTTGGGGTGGCGAGGTAGAAGGGGTGTGTGCTCTGAGAGCTGCCTCCTCATTGTCGTATGGAAACGTTGCGTTGGCATCAAGGAGTATAGGCTTGCGACTCCTTAGAGCCTAGGCAGATCCCATGAGACGTTGCATATAGGGGTTGCAGAGCAGATAATATCTCACCATCCGATGTCTGGATCTTGACAGGCTTGCGGAGCTATTGCACGCGCTTAGAGCAGTATCCACACAATGATGCAACATATGCGGACGTGCCTGTTATTGACTGGTTGCATAAGGTCGAGGACGTCGTCTGTCAACTCCAACTCTACGTCCACCTTCTCCATTATGCGGATGTTGCGTCGTGTCCTAGGGCTGACTAGAAATCCATTTCAGCACAATTCAAGATAGAGGAAAATAAGCGCGCACACGTTCTTGAACCAGCCACAGACTCATCCTGATTAGAGGACCGGACTAGGTGTGCAAGCGGCTGCGCATGAATAGCATGAGATAAGTCCTCCAACTACCAGCTGTATGGGCTTACAAGATAAAGAGAACTGTCCTTACTCGTTTGACGAGGCATTGAATGAGTTGATGCGAATGATAATGGACTAAGTGGTCAATTAATGAGCGGCCGTTCAAGAAGAACGCGTTCGAGAGCGGGAGGCGATCCGACTGAAAGGATCCGATGAATCTGATGGCGTGGAAATTCCCCGAGACGGCTACCGGCGGTAGGTTCCGGTTCCGGTAGGTTCCGTTAGGAGGCAAAATAACCGGGGGGGGTACTTATATTTACCTCCATTTGATCCCGCCCTCCAGTCGGCGCCAATGCGGGGCACTTATTTCTCCCGTGATTGTAAATTATTCATATTCAGCCTCTGTTGACCGTCCTCTGGCGCTTGCAGCCAGGTCGTCATCCTCGTCGCGTCCTAGTAACACGTACGCACCTTGGACATAGTCCCCTGCTCATCGTAATATCTCTGGACCTTCTCGGAGAAGCCCATTAAGCGTGGTGCTCCCGACTGTGGTCGGCATCAAGAACAAAGTCGCATAGGCGCACAGCGTGTATCAACGTCGCACACGCTGTATTCGAGCACGAGCACGAGCACGAGCACGAGCACGAGCACGAGCACGAGCACGAGCACGAGCACGAGCACGATCAAGAACAAGAACAAGAATACGGACACGGACACGACAAAACGGACCACCGTCATGCCATTTGCCACGGCTGAGTCTGGGTTTCGCAATGCCCCAGCAGAGAGCGATCTTGCATCGCTGCAAGCAACGCCGGTGTCCAATTCGGTGATGCTTCGCGATCTAGTTGCGGATCGGTCACGTACGCATGGACGTAATTCTTCATGGACAAGCTCTCATCTTCTTACAGACAGCCCTTCCCTCCCCTTGTCCAAAAAGACGGTAAAGCAGCTGCTCGATGAGATCGACACGACGCGATTCGATGCAGCGCCAACCCTCTTGACAGTGCGGAAGGATGGATATTCCAGTTCTCTACTGTCTGTCGAACAGTATTCTCTGGTTCATCATCTCGTTCCCCAGCGCAGCGGCGATGAATTGGCCGATGATGCTCGATTTCAACACTTCATCCTCCAATGCGTACAGGGCCTTACCGACAAGGAACACGACATTCCGTGGGTCCACCAGCAGCACCAGCAGAACCTCTGGGCCCGTTCATTCCAGGACTGGACCGTGTTCCCGGGCGATATCAGCGCAGTTTATCCCCATCGCCCATATTGTCAAGCCCCCCCAGCCCATCCTCTGAATGCCACGGCTTGGTGGATCCCCGCGCTCCGTGAAGCCTTTTCCATCGATACAACAACACGAGACCATCGGGGTATTCTCAATCCCAATTGGATTGACTGCCTTCACCGTGCCCATGATCTGTTCCTCCGCTTGGCCAAAGATCGCCTGGCAACCATTCCCGATCACACGATTCGGCAGCTCTATACTCCTCTCGAGCAGCAGTGGGCGGCTCGTTTCGACTTCAGAGACTTGTCTCGCCCACTCCCCTACCCTCTCTACCGCAAGGTCTGGGTCATCGCGCAGGCCAAGACTCGTGACCTTTTGGGCATGCTCAACTTCTTCGATCGGATTCGTTCACGTCAGTATCCACTCGGGCCCGAGAACCCGCCATGGGTATATAATTTTGTCGGCGTCAAACACAACTCCGTTTGGAATTTCAACGATCGTGAGCGGCTTTTCCATGATGGCGTCCCGATTCTGGAGGCAAGGTATTCGTCCAACGTACGAAAATACTCGGACTATTGCTATACGGACGACTGGGTCAAGCTCCAGCGTAAGAAGCTTAAGGAACAGTACGAAGGCAAATGTTCGTTTGATCCATGCCAATACCGGGAGCGTCAAGCTTTGACTCTCCACGAGGTTCGGCGCGCCAGCAGACCGAACAAGCGAATGCGCAATCGTGCTCAGAACTACAGTGCGAAACAGAAGGAGATTGATGCTCAGCATCAGCGCGCATCTCTTGATCTCGAGGAAGGAGAAGAATCTGAGAAGCCGACTTCCAAGCCCGCCGACCGTAGGCTGCAACACACAAGACAGTCAATTCTAGACAACACAAGCAGCTTCGTGCCTGGTCTCGTGTATAGGGTCAAGCACCAAAGCGACGCGGCATGGTACGATATACCTGCCAACCATCCCATCCCTCAGATACCTATCAGGCCGTACACCGGCCCGGCATCTAGCACGATAAGCCAGCCTTCGGCGCTCACGAAGATGAATGCCGAAATGAAGGCACGACACGCTGCTCAACGTGACTCGTTGATCGAGTTATACCGTGAGCCGTACAAGTCTTATTTGCGCAAGAGCAGAGACGGTCTTCGTCAACTTCCCTCTCACCTCGCCCGCCAGCCTCCTGCAGTTTCTCCCCCGATTCCTCCTCTCGCCGTCCCTTCCCCTCAGCTATCTGCCTCTTCTCCTGTGCAGTCTTTACGGCGTCATCAAGCTTCTCCTTCCCAGGCTCAGCCGCCTCTCTTGCCGGTCCCCCATGGTGATAATGACTATCTCCTCCCATCACAGACGACTCGCGAGCCCGATGCACCTCATGCTGATCGGGTTTCGCCAAGACTCGACGTATCGTCTTTGAGTCCCCCACAGCAAGTCGGCAAGAAATGGCGGCTCAAAGACTGGGCCGAGGAACAGCGCCGGAAGAAGCGTTCCCGACCCCAGTCTCCCTAGGTCGAGCGCTGGTGGGTGATGTACTGCTGGAGTCGGCTTACTCAACGTCTTGCATGATGGACGACATGCAGTTCGCCTTTGATCTCCCTGCCCACGGTGAAGTGTGGCTACGCCCAACGGTTCAAGGCGATCACGGCCATTCTTTCCTCAAGGTCCGCCCCGCCTCCTTCAATAGCCGCTTCCCTGGCATTCCCTTCAGCGCCCAGCGCCTCCTCTGGAGGCCCGCAAGCTGCTCACCATCCGTCTGCCCCAGCTTACGACTCGCAAGATGCCCGCCTGGTATATGTCCCTCACCTTTGGCATCATCTACACCCTTGCCAAATGCAACACCCTGCCCACACGGGTCGCAGACGCACTTGATGACTATGTCATCCGATCGTGCCTTCGCTGTATTCGCTCTCAGCCGGATGAAGAATCGGCTCCTCCTATTGTAAGTGTTTCCTTTTCATTATTGCTAAACTTACTAATGTAAATCTAGTCTTTCTAGTCTGTTTCTCCTTCTCCACGGTCTTTCTAGGTACTGAGTTTGTAAGGTTGAGCATATTTGTAGCGTTCTGCGCGTGTTGTTCTTATCCGTGTAACCCACCGTCTTTACTAGAACCCAATGTTACTCCGTCCCCTCCATTTGCTCGCAGAATCTCCTTTACATCGCCAAGTGACGACTTCGATGCCCTCGGTCCTCGCCAACAATGACGTCTTTGCCAACACTGACGTCTTCGCCAACATCAACGTCCTCGCTCCCGAACGTTTTCACATCTTCGAATCGAGAACCAGATTTTGGAGCCACCAGATTCTGGAACCATCAGATTCTGGAACGACCAGATTCTGGAACCATCAGATTCTGGAACGACCAGATTCTGGAACGACCAGATTCGGGAACGACCAGATTCGGGAACCACGAGAATTCGTAGCCACCAGATTCGATAGCCACCAGAATTCATCGCCACCAGAATTCATCACCACCATATTCGAGAACCATGTGCCAAAACTCCCGCATCCCCGATTCACCATGCATCTCTCGCCGGCCCAGTCAGTCCTTCCGTACCTCAGTGCGAGCACGCTTGAGCGTTCACACAACAACCATGTCAAGCGGGAAGACTACCATCAGATTTAGCACCAGTTCAGCCATCGGCGAGCACGCGAGCACAACAACCGTGGACACGAGCACCAGCATGATCACTGAGACGACAATCACTCAGCTAGTCTAATCGATGTCCACGAGTCATTCGAAACAACACCATAGAAGGACAGGCCGAGTCCCCAACAACACGAGCGAGGGCAGCCACAGAAGCAGGAGAAGCAGAAGAAAGAGAAGCAGGATAAACGGGAAGATCGCATACGAGCCGTAGTCCGGCGCTCTACTTAACGATCGACGTGTCAATGTTCCCAATAAGCCAATATCGGGAAGCTCAAGGCTTTGCCTTTCCACCGTATTCAATCAGCAGCAGTCTTGACCTTCCGATTGCGCAAGTCTCGCATCTTCACTCCCACATACCTGGTTCAGCATTCCGACGTTAAGCCAAACGACAATTTTCGGCACGAGCACAAGCACGATCATGATATCGAGAAAGAGCACATCCATAGGCACGAACACGAACACGAGCACGAACATCTTCACATTGGGCGCAATCAGGAGTACGAGCACCCCATGTCGCGCAGGTTGCCTAACACTCAGCCACAACAGCAACACCCCGCGCAGCAAAGGGTATATCGACAGCAAGACAATGTTCAGCAACACTGCGCACCCCGCATCAGTCGCCTCTCACGCAGCAAGCCAGCCCTGTCATCATCGGCAGCAGCATCAGAGGCAGCACCCGCACCAGCACAAAATTCACTAAGTCCAGTTCACGCGATATAGGGCTCTCAAGTGACAAGTCGCAACACAGGTCAAGAATTTCGCCAAGTCCAGTCCAATCAATCTTCTGCCTCTCAAGGGACAAGAGGCAACACAGTTGAAGAATTTCGCTAAGTCCAGTTCAATGGATATTTGGCTCTCAAACCACAAGACAACACAGTTCGAGATATGTCTAAGTCCAGTTCCATCGGTGTTTGGCTCTCAGGCGACCAGAGGCATCAGTCAGGCGACGTCGGCAGCAACACAAGAGACCGACAATCGCTTACCAAGAACATGCAGTAGTCCGTGCTCTACTTGACGGTCGACGAGGCTACGTTTCATTCAAGCCAATACCGGGCGCATCAAGGTTGATCTCGAAACGATACTCAATCCAGAGCCAGTTGAACAAGCGAATGCACAAGCGACCTTAGTCATATATTGCACTTCTCTGGCCAGATGTATAAGG
This sequence comes from Calocera viscosa TUFC12733, assembly GCA_001630345.1. Classification (NCBI taxonomy): domain Eukaryota; kingdom Fungi; phylum Basidiomycota; class Dacrymycetes; order Dacrymycetales; family Dacrymycetaceae; genus Calocera; species Calocera viscosa. The sequence continues at coordinate 170,058 of KV417280.1, read as the reverse complement.
TGGAGGCAAAGAAGAACGAGAGCGAGAGAACTTGGGCATAGCTGTTCAACTTGTTGCGGAGTAGACCTTTGGGCAGCTCTATACTCTCAAGCATCTGTCGCCTCTCGTGCAAGCAGATCATCCCTATCAGCAGCAGCACCAACTGCCCGCCTAGCAAAGGACGCATCGGGGAGATATTCAATAAGAGGCGCCTTCCATAGCACTTCCTCGAGTTTGGCCCGCAAGCGGGATACGGAGTCAATAGCAGAACACAGCTGATACAATCAGGCACCAATCGCTTTTGCGCCGTCTCCCTAGCTCGGGTTCTGATGGACATTGTCTCGCTGGAGTTGGCTTGCTTATCGTCTTCCCTGATGCACGATACGCAGTCCCCTTGTCATCCATGACACTCAAATCCGACCATGCAGGCAGCACGGTGGTCTTGTGGTCGATGTCTGCGATCTCAGCACCATACACTCGGAGAGCCACGTCTACTGCAGTCAGCAGCAATGCTATCTCCGCTCCTTGAGCCTGTGATGAAGTCAACCAACATCGCTCGTCGGCAGGTCGACCGAACCGCGGAACTTTGAGACCGATCACCCGAATAAGCGCATCATTTCGCTCCATATGACCGTCCCTCCATCTCTTTTACATTATCGCGGGCAGCCCCAACCTCGCCAAAGCTTCGAGCCCCAGGCCACTGTGCAGGACGACCTCCCTTGTTTCGTTTCGTCACGTTCGCCTTAGGTGATGTTCCTAGGGAGACAGAACTTGTGCGAGAGGGAGGCCGATGCGAGCGGTTAACATCTGAGCAATTCGAGAGGACGATGACGGTGCCCTCCATCCTGATAACATGGCTGCCTAAAGGATTGCTACGGCTGCCACTGAACTATAGCTGAAACCAGCTCGAACACTACCCGTCCGCTCTGTCCAACAAGGAGATCGAGAATGGAGTCTCCCAGGCCGAGAAGTACGCCGAGACGGACAAGACGCGCAAAGCCGTGATCGCGCAGGCGAGTTTGGAAGGTTGAGGGTTTGAGGGTTTGAGGGTTTGGGGGTTTGGGGGTTTGGGGGTTTGGGGGTTTGGGGGTCTGATTGTTTGGAGGCTTGAGGGCACGGAACCCCGCAAGGCGCTCAAGGAGGTGATCTGGAATGATGCCCCTTATACTGTCGACAATGCTACTTCTCGAGTTCATGCAAGCGTTGGTGCAAGCTGAATTATGGCTTATCAACATCACGGCGCACCAATCCCTCACGTTCACGGCGCTTGTTCGGCGCCTTCAGAACAGCATTGCCTGGCAAGAAGTTGTTGCTCGCGATGAGACCTACCTCCCGCCTCTTGGTCTGCCCAATACCGTGATTGTTCTCCTCGCCCGCGCTGTTGGTATAGAGCAGCACCAGATCATTGCTCTTTGGGAGGCTCTTCGAGCCATGGTCTGCGATCCCTCAAGAACCACTACCGCTATCACTGGACCAGTTCTCGATGACTATGGGCCATTTGTGCGGTATGGGGAGAGCCACAGACTCGGTATGTGCAGCGTTCAGTTAGCTCTGCAGACGCTCAAATGGAAAGTTGACTTCTTCCATGACTGGTCCACGCAGATCATCGGTGAACTTCATACAGCCCTCCTCGATCCAGTCCAAGAACGTTTGCTGTTGATAAGGGTTAGCCTGGAGCCTTGGGTCTTGAATGATGATCTCGTCCAGCTTACGGATTGGTTCAGGAGGGGAATGCTATTCAACGAGAATGTAGATCACTTAGAGTATTCAACTTCAAGTCCTACCGGGGTCATCAGGTCATCGGCCCATTCAAGACGTTCACCTGCGTTATCGGACCCAATGGCGCTGGCAAATCCAATCTCATGGACACCATCTCATTTGTGCTGCGTGTCAAGAGCTCCCCTCTGCGCAGCGGGCAGCTCAAGGATCTTATCTACCTTGGTCAGGAGCTAGGAGGCGACGATGGTGCTGATGAAGCGGCGGACGATGATGATGATGCAGGAGAGGGGGATGCTGATTAGGCTTGGGTTGCGGCCGTGTATGAGGACCGCAAGGGAAAATCCTATCGCTTCCAGAGGACGTGAGCGGACAAGCATACAGCTGGCCCATGTACCTTGACGGACGGTCCATCCCTCAGTATTTCGCTGGCTAGGGCTTCAGAGTATAGGCTCAACAACAAGGCGGCTTCGTATCAACAATATAACTCCCCCCTCGAGTAACACCAGGACCAGGATGTCATCAATAGCAACACTGAGCTTATTAAAACAAAGAACACGGAGCTTGTGATTATGCGAGCTGAGCAGGCGGGTCAAGACGATTTCCGTATGTAATGCAAGCTCACTCTCCTTCTAGGCAAAGCTGTTCATGCTGTTCATGACAAGGCTCGCAAACAACAAGCGGAACAGCATAAGATGACCATGCAGGCAGACAAGCAGATCAACCGGCATCTGCGCAGCTGTCCTAAAGGGTAGGATTGACACTTGGTTCCCGACTCTGGTGGTTCCAGAATCGGGTTGCCAGCCACAGGTCACAATTCCGATAATGAAGAAGGTTTAGCAGAGAATCGACATTGTATATATTGTTATCTATTGAAGCAGGGGCTCAATGGAGGGGAATCCATAGATCAACGACAGGGTGTGAAGGGGAAGAAGTCAAAACCGCTGATATCAGAAAAGATGGAGATGATCGATGTGGACAATAGGGACAAGCAGGAATTGCGTATGTAGAGTAGACGTGTACCTAGGGTGTCTCGTTTTCGCCGCGTGTGTCTGACGTGTTTGGCGCGAAATGGCAGCCTCGGGTCTATAAACGGCTTGTTTTCGCTCCACCACGTTCCGCTGTATTAAACATGGCTAACCATCGGGATGACTCACATCGTCCTGTAGTTCGTCCTGGCGAGATTCTAGACAACCTGTCTAGGATGGCAACGAGTGGAACCGCCGTTCAACGAACTCAAATTAGATTCGGTATCCAGCCTGGAGGTCTCCCGCTTGCTCTGACTACACGTCATCTGGTCTATGAGCCCGATCCCCCAGGCCCTGCACACTATCCAATCCATAGACTCGAATTCCCTAGCCCTGACGAGGAGGATTCCTTGATGGCTGATGCGGATAATGAAGACGACGACGACGACGAACCAATGGAAGGAGAAGGGGAGCTGGACCGTCAGCCCTCCGCTGTAACTGGGCAAGGCGGACTGTCAAGCCTGCGGGCACACTACGCGTTGCGTGATGAGCAACACCGCCATGCGCAACAGATTGAAGATACGCTAGGAGGACCTCAAGCACGCCTTCTTCATTATGTTGCACCGAACATGGCTCGTCTGCACGATGTTCCACCCCCGCGGCAGTCACCAGCCCATAGCAGGGCCGTTCGGCAATACGATCCCCAGCAACAGCATGCTCCCCCGCATCAGGCGCCTCTCGCGCCGGAAGGCCAGCCATATCAGCAGCAGCAGAGGCAGCAGCACCACTATCATCAGCATCAGCGGCACCAGCCCGCACATCAAAGGCATTTTCGACCGCAGGACGGGCGTCAACAACACCACGGTCCAGCGCCTCAGTCGCCTCTCGCGCCGGTGGCGCAACCTCACCATTATCATCAGCAGCAGCAGGCTCAGCGAAGAGTCTATCGACAGGAAGAATTTCGTCAGCTGCCACCTGTTCCTGTGCATATGGCGCCCCGTGTCGAGCAGATGGCCCGGCATCCTCAGCCACAACAGCAGCAGCCCGCACAGCAAAGGGATTATCGACAGCAAGACGATCGTCAGCAGCACCATCACCGTGCTGCCCCGCATCAGTCGCGTCTAGCACCGGCAGCCCAACCTTACGGTCATCAGCAACAGGAGCAGGCTCAGCAAAGGGTCTATCGACAGGAAGATGACCGTCAGCAACGCCGTGCTGTCCCGCATCAGTCGCCTCTAGCGCCGGCAGCCCAACCCTCTCAGCGACAGCATCAGGTGCCCGCCCAGCACAGACCGAGTCAAGACGCTCCTCCTCAGCATTGGTCACCTCCGGTAGAAGGATGGCTGTTCTCCCAATCCGAAGAGCCGACAACTCATCACCAGCCTCATCAGCAGACGCCTCCCATGTCCCAAGCCCAGCAGCAGCCAACCACACCTGCACGCCCTGTCCCAGATTGGTTGTTTGATCTTCGTTCGCCTCAAGCTGCACTTGATGCCGACTACTTGCTGCCCCCATCGCCATCATGGACCAAAATGGAGACAGTCAGCCAACCCAGCAGTCAAGCGTCCAATGTCAGTCAAGCTCCGCCGCCGCCGCTACCGCCGCCGCAAATAGTTTACAAATGGACGACACGGTTGATGTCGCTCGTCGCAAGCGCTCCCGACCTCAGTTTGGCTCGGGAAGAGCAGATCGCATCCTGGCTTGGGCGAACAGACGATTTGGAGGTGAGTCAATCAGCAACAGTCGTTAGCGTGCCCTGACCATCTCGCATCAGACCGTCCTAGACAGTTGGGGACGAGAGGTCCTCTACGACACAAGCGTGTATCTGCGTGAGCTGCACGATTGGGTCCTTATCCATGCGCAGAAGGCTGCGAAGAAGACACGTCAACCGAATCGATCGCCGACCCGCATAAAAAGAAGAGGCAGTGACAGATTCGCGAAGGTGCTAAGAGAGGAGATTAACTTGATGGCTCGCCATGCATCGGAGCATCCCACGTTTCTTCTGCTTCAGTGCAACAGCTCGCAAGAAGTCATCGATGAATTGGCCCGCAACCGAGTTTGGGACCTGCCCTGGTTCATGTCATGGAAGACACCGGGGGAAAAGAATGATACCAAGACAAACGTTATGCGGAGAGGCGCTTTCCTTGTACGTTGTTGAGTGCTTCAGTCGTAGTTATGCAGCCTGATGATAACCAACAGCAAACATATTTCGACTTGATCGAGGAGGGACGCATGCAGTTCACCGAAGATATGCGTGGGCCTGTCATGGAAGAGGCCATCTTCCTTCTTTCGTGGGAGATCTTTTGGCCCGATGAAGACGCGCCCCATCCGTTGCCTAACCTCAATAGCATGCAACACCTGATCGATTGGGAAGAGACATCCCGGACGCTTCAAGTGGACCGCTCGGCAGAACAGATGAAGTCCCTTTGGAACTACGATCTATATTCATCCCTGTTCATTGAGGGGGGCCTCGGCCCATGCAATGAAGATAAACCAAGTACAAAATGCACTGATCTTGGACGAGTGACGAACTGGATGGAGGCAATATCACATTGCGTGGTACGTGACTCGTTCATTCATCAGAAGGTCTATCACTAACAATGGTACACAGAAGGACACAATCGAGCATCACAAACTTTACTCCTCGGCTTTCACGGTCGAGATGGCAAGGGTTCTGATCCCCATTGTTCAGAATGCTCTGGACTGGATGATTGAGACCGACGATTACGGCACACCAGTCGATCTGATGAATGTGTCGAGGGGCATTGTAGACCAACTGGTCGTGCGAGCGAACGGACGACAGTATGGCCGAGTCCCTCGCGCGCTGACACAGGATGCTTTGCTCCAAGCCAAGGAAACGATGTCTGAGAACGAGCTCGATTACAAGATCTTGCAGCACACCCACGCGAAACGTACACACATTGAATCACTTCTAGCTGCGATGGACGACGAAGGTACGACGACCGAAGACGAGAGCGCGAGCGATTCCCGTGGGCCCCAGCGCCGCCGACGCAGCAAACACATTCCCCACTTCCCGAATCATCTGCTTTGTTTGGAGATCTGGAAACTGAGAACTTTCACGTTGGATACTATCCCGCCTCTTGAACAAATCCGCAACTTGGGCGAGATCAGAATTGTAGACTCCAGGCTCCCGGCAGATATCATGGTTCGTCTGTTTAACTCTAACGTATCAAGTACAGGCTAATCTATGTTACTGTTAACAGATCTCATATGGCGTGTACGGATGTTACTCCTGCAGAACACACCAAGATAAGCGGGTCGGCTTGGATCGCTTTTGTCGTCGGTGGGTGCGACAGCGCTGTGTGAGGTGTCGAATCCATTCGAGCACCGCGACGTGCTGCTTCTCTAACGATTGCTATGCCAACAGTAAGTAATAATACCTTCCCACAGCTAACCAAGCTGAACTCTTGCTTCAGTCTCCATCAAGGTGTATGACCCGCCAGGCGATAGCACCAAGGACCTTCCGATTGAAGATTGCGATGAAATCCTGAGAAAGTACATGTTCAATCGTGGCACCGACTACCGCCCTGCTCCCAAAGCTGAACCGAAGCCGGGCATCGACTGGAAAGAGAAGAAGTTGAAAGACGCGAAGGCATATGGTACTATAACCAAGACTATCTGGAAGACACCAAAACCGCCGAAGAAGAAGAAAAAGTACAGGGAGATGCTGAGAGCGTGGTAGAAAGAAGGCGGATGAGCAGGAGAGAATCGAAGGAGGGAGTCGGAGGAAGTTCAGAGAGGAGTTCTCCTGAGGATAACCCACGATTCTAAGATAAGACTGTCCCTGACAAACCTGATAGGCCACAGTTGGGATGGCAACGGCATCACCCTATGATCTTCCAATGACACATCGCATTCCAGAAGTTGAATGCCCAGCTCTCCCGCATATACCTTGAATGTGCTCAGGGATTGGCAGGAGGAGCTAGACCCTGGCGTCAACTGGCATCTGATTCTTGTGGTCCTCGAATCTTATGGCGCTGAAATCTGGTGGCTCTGGTATCTAGTGGCTCTCGTATCTGGTGGCTCCAGTATCTGGTGGCTCCAGTATCTGCTGGCTACAGAATCTGGTGGCTCCAGTATCTGGTGGCTCCTGAATCTGCAGGCTACAGAATCTGGTGGAGATCGCAGAGGCGGAGAGCTCCGAAGCGAGAATGACCAAGCTCATTATGCTCAACACCACGGTCCCACCAAGAAGTCGCAGACCTTCTCGATCGCTGCTGAAGACCAGGCCGCAGTAACAGTCAAGATCTGCCAGGGTGAGCGTGAGCTTGCGCACGACAACAAGCTGCTGGGCAACTTCAACCTGTTCGGCATCCCCCCGGCACCCAAGGGTGTGCCCCAGATCGAGATCACCTTCGACATTGACGCCGATGCTATCGTGAAGGTTTCCGCCAAGGACAAGGGCACCAGCAAGGACCAGTATATGACCAGCGCTTCCCCGTCCGCTCTGTCCAACAAGGAGATCGTGAATGGAGTCTCCGAGGCCGAGAAGTACGCCGAGACGGACAAGGCGCGCAAAGACGTGATCGAGCAGGCGAGTTTGGAGGTTTGAGGGTTTGAGGGGTTGAGGGTTTGGGGGTTTGAGGGTTTGAGGGTTTGGGGGTTTGATTGTTTGGAGGTTTGAGGGCGCGGAATCCCGCAAGGCGCTCAAGGAGGTGATCGAGCAGGCGAGGCGCGCCGACTCTATCTGCGCCGACACGGAGAAGTCGAAGCGCGAGTTCAAGGACCGTCACGCTCGAGGAGGGTGACAAGGAGAAGGTCACCAAGCAGGTTGCGCAACTGCGGGAACTCGTTTTCAAGGGCCCGACCGGCGATGCCAACGAGACCGTTGAGCAGATTAAGGAGGCCATCGGAGAGACGCAGACAGCGTCCTTCGGCCTGATCCAGAAGGTGTATACCAAGAACGCGGAGGAGGCGGCGAAGGAGGCTGGCAACGCTGACTCTACATCAACAGAGTACGAGGCCAAGGAGCGCAAGAACGACTAAAGGACTAGTCTTCCATTTCCTCTGTCATCTGTGCATACTCTTTGCGATAGCGCAGTATTCCATGGTTTGGTCATTAGCATTCGGTCACAAGGTAATCAGTAAGTTGGACGTCGACAATCTCTTTGTCGGATCTACCGCCTGTCATAGTCCGCCACTTCTCACGTACATCCGGGTCATGGGTTATTCTGCTCCTGGTCCATTCAACTCTAAGCTCTTCAAGCCGACATTCAAAGAGAGACTGCAAAGCGGATCAGAGTGGCATGCGAACTCGTGACGTTCTGCTACTGCATTTTACGACACTCTACGGCATTATACTGGTATATACTGTATGCTACCACATTTTATGGGGGAATACAGCAATCACCAAATGTGATCACGTGGTGTTTCTGGTGGCGGTGCGTGAGGAGATGAAGCACGCCAAGACACGTCCGCGTTGCTGACGCGTCGCTTGACTCCTGTCCACCATGTTCCATTCTACTATCAAGCGCTCCTTGCTGCTGCGTGCTTTTTCGTACGGGGAGGTGAGCGCTACGGAAGACATACACGCCGTACCGCTGCATAAGGGCACCGCCTACCTGCACTTGACAATGAGGAAGACCATCTCTGGTTCGATTGTTGCTTGTTGGGCAAAGGTGTCAAGGAACCAGACGTCGGACAGCGCGGAAACTGTCGATCTTGTCGCTCTCGATCTCGCATATTACTCCATCCTGCCTAAATACAATATGTCTCCCCCTCTACGCATCTTACAGAAGGACAATGTCGTTGTTGTCTTCCATCGAAATCTCCCAAAGGCTGAGACGACCGAGGTGTGTGTTTAGTTTGGTGTGGAACAGCGACATTGACCCTTACTTGCAGGAGCCAAATTACTGTCGCTTGCTGCTGTTGTTCAGGTCTATTAGAGATGCTGCGGATCTAGTCTCGACTCTATCCGGACTCCCCGGCCTTAACGCTGTCGGCTACAACAGTCGCAATGCTGGCGGATCGGACGGCACGCTTAGACAGGGGCATACGCAGGCCGTCCTCGAAGAGCTGCGCATGCTTAGTCCTGACACGCTGCAGCTAACGAATCAATCGTTTCGGCCGGCCTTGATTGAAGATGGACGCTCTGCGGTGGTCCAGAGTGGCATCGAGCCGGCATCTGCTATGTCCGCTCACTCTAGGCCACGCATGGCAACTCATTCTTCTATTCTGGACCGGCCCGTAAGCGACGCGAGTCAGACACAAGCTCATGGGGTAATGACTCCTGATTTCCAACGTCTTGCTCACTAAGCGATTCCCACCCAGGGTGACGCGGCTCACACTCCCGCTATCCCAAGCATATATGCAATGACCGACGAAGAGCTGGGCCAGGCTGTCGCTCGTGTGGTCAGAGAAGAAGGTTTTGCTGAGTTTGTGAGCCTCTTCGGAGCTGCATTAAAATGACCTAGTTGACTAACACGGTACGCAGGTGGAGAGGATCAGGGCCATGTCTACCTGAACGGGCCGTTCAGCAACCTTTTCCATGCACGGCACCTCAGCCGGTGGCGAGATTTTGACCACGCAATGAGGGTCGCATCACCTATTGCGATATAGTGAATGAGGTCGGAAACGTAGGGGAAATTTTCGTGCGTCTGAAGGATGGTTGAGGATTACAGTACCCAGAGCATATAGAGTAGATGTTGCTGATGACTTCCGTTTTGACCGACAAATGAGAATGTATGAGGCTGCAAGTTATATTTCATGTTAAGATGTTTCAGGGATATAGATCTATTCCTATTGCAACTGCTATGTAGAAAGGGATCGACCTATGCACATTGAGGTCTCCGTCCATAGACAGGGACTTCCTATGGTGGCGCTATGGAGCCCTGGGAAATGCTATGGGTGCTAACGGGTCTACACAGCCACCATAGGGTTAGGTAGGAGCGGCGTTTTTCACTGATGCAGTGCGCGGCGGAGGCTGAGTAGCGCCTTGCCTGCCCATCGCAGGCAATTCCCTTCAATCATCTGCCCAGTCGCTCGCTCTTCCCTCTCTCTTCTCACCGCGCTCAACAATACCGCCCCCGGCGGGGCAGACTGCAGCAGTAGCGACACCTTAACCAGCTCGGAGAGCATATGGCGACCTTGTCGACCTACCCCACCTCACTTGCCCAAACACACCCCGCGACCCTGCGCGTGCACGATCTCGGCGACGACTCATCGACCAACTCGGCGAACGGCGACATAACGCCTTCCCACGGCGGAAGTGTCCCCACGGGACACGAGTACGACATGCCCATTCAGCCCCGATCGTACTTTCGCGATCCAAGCCCACTGAGGAACGCGACAAACGCGACCGTGCCCCCGCCTACCGCGAACGGATCATCCTCTTCCTCCAGACCTTCGCGCGCACGACCGCTTTCAATGCCACCACAACCCGCTGTTGCAGAGACGAGGAGATATGAAGACGATGCGGCGCGGTCAGCGAGACCGAGCGCGAGTGGCACGGCGGAAGGAGGACGATCGAAGAGCAGCGCGAGGGTCATAGGCGACTACACGATGACCAAGACGCTGGGAGCGGGCAGCATGGGAAAGGTCAAGCTCGCAACGCACAACGGCACAGGGGAGAAGGTACGCTCACGACATTTAGTGGCTGTTTCATTTGCTGATATGCTGTCTAGCTCGCCATAAAGATCGTCCCCCGCTCGGCCACTGCCCTGCAACCAAATCCGTTCCCCGGATCATCAACGCTTGCCCCGCAGAACGTGGCTGCCCCGGCTCCTACAAACCCGAACGACCCAAAGTCGAAGGAGGCGTCTAAGGAAATCCGCACAATACGAGAGGCATCGCTCTCGCTGCTTCTGCACCACCCTTATATCTGCGGCATGCGCGAGCTCATTGTTCATCCGCACCACTACTACATGGTGTTCGAGTACGTCTCGGGCGGACAGATGCTCGACTACATCATCTCCCACGGACGGTTACGAGAACGCGTCGCACGCAAATTCGCTCGTCAGATCGGCTCGGCGCTTGAGTACCTGCACAAGAATAGCGTGGTGCACCGCGACCTCAAGATCGAGAACATTCTGATATCGCAGTCTGGCAACATCAAGCTGATTGACTTTGGCCTATCGAATCTGTACAACCCGCAGAATCACCTTTCCACGTTCTGTGGGAGTCTGTACTTTGCTGCGCCGGAGCTGCTCAACGCCAAAGTGTACACTGGTCCCGAAGTCGATGTCTGGAGTTTCGGCGTGGTTCTCTATGTCCTCGTATGCGGCCGAGTACCGTTCGATGACCAGAGCATGCCCGCTCTGCATGCCAAGATAAAGCGAGGCGTGGTGGAATACCCGAATTGGCTTAGTCAAGGTGAGCGACATTAGGAGACGCTTACGTATCCGTGACTGACATTATTATAGAATGCAAGAACTTACTCTCCCGAATGCTCGTCACCAATCCAGTGTTGCGCGCGACGCTGACAGAAGTACTCAACCATCCCTGGATGAACCGGTCCTACCCACACCCACCGTCATCGCATCTGCTTCCGCGGGAACCGCTCCGTGCTGACGACCTTGATAAGGAGGTCATCAAGCGCATGACCGGATTCGAGTTTGGCACGGATGAGGAGATCGAGGAAAGGCTCAGGGGTGTCTTGGAGGGTGAGGCATACAGGCGGGCTGTTGAGGGCTGGGAGCGGAGAAAGCACGGGGGTCAACTCGGGTGGAAGAGCGAGAGCTCGTTTGGCGATTCGGCGACAGGGGCTAGTTCCTGGGCAGCGAGCAACTCAACAGTTGCTACATCCTATGTGCCACCTCCACCTCCTACAAGCGGCGGACCTCCCACCGCCGGCGCTTCCGCCACTCCCTCGCGAAAAGCGAGCAAGCGTTTCTCCGGCTTTGACTTCTACCGTCGGAAGCTCTTCCCTGGTACAGGAAATTCCCCGCCGACCTCGCCTAGTTCAAACCCACCTCAGCTGAACTACCCTTCTACGCCAACGTCTCCGAACGCGACCGCACCGCTTCCGCTCGAGCGGGAGCCTCCAGACCCAACAAGGGGCTTCAATCCGCTCATATCCATTTACTACCTCGTCCGGGAGAAGATCGAGCGCGAGAGGGTGTATGGACCTGGGCACTTTGCAAGCTCTCAGCTCAGCCTGGTTGGCGATGAGGTGCTTCCACGATCCTCAACCTCAGTACCACCGGAGGTTCCTCCGAAAGTCGCCGTGCCAACCTCTGTGCCGGCAACACCACAGTCGCCGGCCGCACCAAAGTCTGCATACAATGTGCCTACTCCCAAGCTGCCCGCTCCACCGCCTTCCTATGTCTCGACCGCTGCCACATCATATGGTGTGCCCGCTACGCCATCGCCGACTACACCAGGCTTTGGTGCAGCGGCCCAGCAGCCTCAGCCCAGATCTCGTGCACAAGAAGCGGTCATGCAGCTTCCAGGCGAGGGCGAGCGGGGCCATGTGGATCTGAGGAAGACCGATGCTCCAGCGTCACCAAATCTGAATGCACCTACTGTGCAGAAGCAGGACCTTGCCGGATTGGGCGTGAACGCCAGCCCGACGACACCGATCAAGGCGCCTGCTGCGACGAGCCACAGGCGGAGTCACAGCCTGTCTCAGCGCGTGGGTGCGTGGGAGCGAGAGAAGCCAACCGGCGCCATCGGCTTGCCAACTGTCGGCGAGACAGATCGGGATCACATCATGGTGCCACAAACGGCTGGTCCCGAGTTTGGCACCTTTGCCCAGAAAGTTGGTGCACGCAGCATTGCCGAACCACCTCCGACACCCGAAAGGCGTCCCAGCGACAGGGCTAGCACAAATGGGGAAGAGGGATCCAGCACTGGTGCAACACTGGTCCGCAGATTCGGCAGCATTCTTGGTACAAGACGCGATAGGGGCGAGCGTCGTGAGCGTGATGACAGGCTACGTGAGAGCCGGAGTGTCCCCGCACCTGGACTCGCTGTCGCGGCCAATGCTACCGAAAAGGAGGACAAGGAGAATGTCGGGCACCGGCGGGCTTCTACACTTCTTGATCGGTCCCCGAACGCCGCAAAGCACAATCGTCGGAGCTCGTTGGGTGGCAGCGTCGGCAAGATGCTCGGCGGTCAAGTGCGGCCTCGTACAGCTGGAGGCGGTCGGTTTGATGACGTCTGGGAGGAGAAGGAGGAAGGTGAGGGTGAACGAGCCAGCGACGAGCGCAGTCGTGAAGGAGCTGTGTCCGGGAGCGAAGGCGCACAGGTCAAGCCGGCTACCTTGAAAGGCGTATTCAGGTGCGCATATACCCCCATTGGCGATACTAGTGGCTGGAATTAATGCTTGAACAGTGTATCGACGACAAGTTCCAAGAGCCCTGCAGAGATCAAGGCGGACATTCGGCGGGTTCTAGACCGCATGCAAGTGACTTACCGCGAGATCTCCACCGGCTTTGAGTGTGTCCATCAGCCGTCAATTGATTTGAACACGGTCGCGGCAGATCAGGAAGGCGGGCAAACGCTGACCGTCAATGGACAACCTCGTATCAAGAGAAAGACCTCTAGGTTGTCACTTGGCCGTTTGTCTGTGAAGAAGAACAGCGAGGCGTCGACACCACCGGCACGGCCGCAGGAGCGACCTACGATCCGCTCCAGCGCCAGCGGTGGAAGCTCCTCATTCTTCACCTTACCGGGCACTGGCGGTACCCCCGTCTCCCCAGGAGTTGGACAAACGAGCAATACAATTGCGCCTGAAAGAACCGCATCACCTACCAATGATGCGCCCACTCCGACCGGGACCGGCTCCCCAACCCTCTCTCCCAGCCGAGGCAAATTCCTGCCTCCGATACCCCGTGATTTTGCTCCCACGTCTTCGGGTCGGAGAGGTGGTGCCGACTTTTCGGGCGACGGCGTGAACAATGCGTTTGAGAATTCGACGGCGAACGATCTGTGCGTGCGGTTTGAGATCAATGTGGTCAAAGTGCGTCTTTTGCGAAGCCTGAATGATCGGACATCCCCTCTAATCACTGCTAATCATAGGTTCCCCTGCTCCCTCTGCACGGCATCCAATTCCACCGGGTTGGAGGCAACGGATGGCAATACCAAATGTTGGCGCGGAGGGTGCTGACCGAGCTGAAGTTATAATCGCGCGGAGATCCCCGACCATCCCCATCCTGATGATGATACCTAACACGGGCTGACCAAGCCCAGCACTCCAACGCTCCTTTGTTCCCTTTCTCCAATCAATCTCCTCCCGCAATTCTGTAGTGTCTCCCACCGGGCATAACACGCATCGAGGATACCTTTTCATTATCGCACCAATAGTCCCTACTTTTTTACGTTTCTCCTCCACTGCTGCAATGCTTCTTCTTCTGGCTAGGTTCGGAATCGATTTCCCATTGTCGCCTCTATCACACCACGTAACTTACGTTATGCATGTCCGTCCGCATCGGGCCAATGACACCACGGAGAATCACGAATTTTGATTCACCGTCCTCACACGGGGTGCGGTATCGAAGCCGAAGCCGGATCCATTGTAGGCTTTTCCAGAAGCCATCTTTCGGACATCCTCGATCTCCGGCGCGGGGCCATGACCGGGAACGCTCTGCGGAGTCCGTAAGAAAACGAGTGATTCTCGCCCCTGAGCGTCGCGCGGGTGATCGCCGCATGCGGCACGCGACAATCACTACAATCACCCTGGGACAGACTCACGCGCTGCTGGCAGACCAGGTTCTGCCCTGTCACGATGTTCACGTTGCGCTGATGGATCGCAGGCCCAGCCCAGCCCTTCCCTGTTTGTTCTACAGTGGTCTCCCGAGGCTGCTCGTGCCTCCCTTGCCCGGCGTATTGCCAAATGATATCTATCTAGAGTGTGCGCAAGCCGAGCGTGCGGAAAGCGCCAGACCAAGGGGGAGAACTCGGGTTTCCCGGCTCGGAATGCAGCTTGCTGGATATGGAAACTGGGGGACGGGGCAGGGGAGGTGAGCGGTCTCCTCGGGCTTGGGCTCGCGTGCGCTGGGGGTTCTGTGGAAATGGGGAGGGTGGAAGAGAGGGGAAGTGGGACCTGGACTGAGTGAGGGTTCTGTGAGTATGCGGCTTGCGGCTGGAGGGCGAAGGGAGGGTGGAATACTGTGGCCTGGGTGGGAAATTGTCAGTGCGGATGATTCGAGTTCGCAGCTGCTTCGCTCGGACGATGGACGAGAAGGTGAAGAAGACGGGTCGGAGTGATCGATCGGTGGTCCGGTGATCGGTGGCGAAGTAGGGGAAATCATGTGTGTGGGGGAGAAGATGGGGGAAGTGGCTGTCAGTCCTGGGCCGAGATGCGCTGCGAGAGCAGCAGGTGGGACTCGGAGGTGGGACGTCCCTATGATGCTCAGGGTGCTTCGCTCTGGGGCGCCGATCGGAGGGCGCGAGTTTTAGGGTTTTGGACAGGCGTAAGTCAGGCGACCGGAGTGATCTCGTAAGTACGGCGCGTGGGCCCGTGGCTCCGTTAGAGAAGGGAGAGGTGGTGGTGTGATTGTCCAGTGGGTTTCGTGCCAAGAGTGACATTTATTCCATGGGCGTGTTCTACAGTAGCCGGCTCCTTCTGGCTCGGAGAGAGTTTGGGTAAGCTCGGCACCGGATGACGTAGTTAGGGAGAGGCGGGGGGTGACATTAATATCATTTCCATTGTTAGGATTGTGGTGTGAGGTGGCCTCTTGCTCGGGGGCCGAAGGGAGCTCTGTGGAAAGAGGGCGCAGGACACGGACCCGGACCCGGGATGAGAGGGTGTCAAGTCGGAGATGGGGGGATAGTCTTGATCTCAAAGCGGAGGCATCGGGGGATGAGGGGTGATCCGGTCGCTGTCGCGCTGGATCTTTCCCTCCGTAGCGGACTCGGATTTGAGCAAGAGGCTGAGCTGTCCCTGGCGTGTGTGTATGCGCACAAACTCACAAGGACAAGGAACTGCGACTGGAATTGGAACTGGGACCGGTGCCCGACGACAGCGACAGCGACAGCGCACGAAGCACCGGGTCACCATCAGCAACACGAACACGGAACGGCCCTGGCGAGTGCGAGTGCTTCGACACACCGCACGCTTCGCATCTTCCACCATCGTCTCAACCCGACCTTGCACCGCGCGCAACTGTCGCATTTAGCCGGCCCTGTCCCCTCCCTGCCCATCGCTGTCACTCCGCCCTCTTCTTCCTCTCACTCTGCCATGCTGGTAACCCTCCTTTAGGCACATAATCCCCCTCTCTCCCCTCCCCCGCCCCCTTCGCCTTTGTCCTCCGCTCCCCGTACACGCCCCACTCCCGCCCGCACACCGCAACTCCCATCCTGAACAGTGCCGAACCAGCGCGTCAGCGCAACCGCAACCGCACCGTCGCTCCTCCCCCGACGACGACAGCTCGCCAGCCCAGCGCCCGCACACGCACGCCAGGGATAATTCGTTCAGGCCACTCTCTTCTGCCATCAACCCTCTCCCGCGCTGGAGACAGGACAGGACAGCACCAGCACCAGCACCAGCACCAGCACCGGGTCGACAACGCACAGGGCATACACCCAGCCATTGCGCCCGCCCTGCCCGCGCAACCATAGTCAGTATCAGTCCCTCCCCGCCCCACCCTCTCTCATTATTCTACAGCCACGTACGCCCCCCCATCCCGCTCACCACACGCTCCCACAACATAGCACACAGTACCGTAACCGTACCCCTGCGGCTCCCCCTCCCCCGCCCGTCTATTCACGGCGTTCACGTGCCGCATGCGCCGTGCTGAACCTCTGCCCGGCCCTCGCTCATACGCCCCTGCTGCCTCGCTGGATCACACTCGCCCCTCCTCCTCTCTTTCCTCCCCCCACCCTCCCCTCGCGCACCCGGAGACACCTCCGTCCCCGTCACCCCGTCCTCCGCACATCTAACCACAATGATGTCCGCAAATCACCACACGACGCTCGTCGTCCCGAACGACCCTTCCCCAGAGGCGCAGCTCCGCCTGCGCTCCTCGCACCTCAAGCACGCCGTCGACCTCTTCGGCATGCTCAACTCGGTCATGGACTCGACCGTCGCCAACCGGCGCAACATCACCCACAGCACAGACCCGGACGTCAAGGTGTCCGACGACGCCGCCGCGATCCACAGGATCGAGGTCGACCTCGCAAGACGCTTCCGCGTCCTCCACGTCGCAAAGAACGAGGCCATGGCATTCTGCCACCGCCTCCCGGACGACATCCTCATGCACATCTTCCAGATCCCATTTGAGGAGGAGTGGCCAAACCAGGTTCGCTGGAGCATCACAATGTCCCATGTATGCGGCAAGTGGCGACGTATCGCAATACGCACCGCCGCGCTCTGGGCCATGGTGTGCTTTGCCTCGCGGCCGTCGCTCCCTGCGCACGTCCGCCAGGTCGAGCGCACGCGATACGACGATGGGCGGTACCGGCGCCGGCAACAGTGGTCCAACGCGCAGATGCTCACCTTCCTCCTGCGCTCGCGCGGCGCGGGGCTGGCAGCGGAGCTCAAGCTCGGCCAGGACGTGAGCGTCGTCGGCCGCTTTGTGGACCAGTGCGCGAACCGCACCGACGACCTCACGTTCACCTTCCAGCAGACGTGCGCCCACCCCCGCACTATGGAGACCATCCTGCCCTGCATGGACGTGCTCGGCGGCCACCTCCGCAGGCTCAAGATCTCCTTCCCGAGCTTTACAGACTACGACAGCGGCGGGCACATGGCGCCTCTATTCCGGACGCCTATGCCCTGCCTCGAGGAAGCCGTCTTCCACAACGTCCCCCTCAGCCGACACAACGGCGACTATCCCATGCTGGCAACCTGCAAACGACTCTGCATCGTCGCGGGCGCCCATGCGTACTTTTCGCCCGAGGTGCTCGTAGCCCTGCTCAGATCCGCCCAGCACCTCCGCGAGCTCAGGATCGACATCTCCACCTCGTGGCTCATGCCGCCCGGGCCAACCCAGTCCTCCTTCTGCGGCGAGCGCGTGCTCTTGCCAAATCTCGCAAAGTACGTCGTGGCGACCGGCGCGTGGATGGAACGCGCCTTCGAGTTCTTCGCCGCCCCACGCCTGCGCTGGCTCGAGATGGACACGGAGCGGTGTGAGATCCCGCCGTACACGTTCGATGCGCCGATCTACGAGTTCCTCGCGGTGTCCAAGCCTCCAATAGAGACATTTGTCGTGCGCCACGTGTCGACGTTCGTGCTCCATCTCCTGCGCCGGCTCCCCACCGTCCGCCGCATCGCCTTCCTGAGCGCAGAGGCGGACTATGGCGCGGCGTACAAGCAGGTGTTGGAGGTGATGACGCAGTCCATCTACAACCTCGAAGGCGGATCGTGCATCTGCCCAAAACTCGAGTCCTGGTCGACCGATCTCGAGCTCGACGAGTCCCACCTTTACAAGCTGATCGACTTTGCCGCCGCGCGCAATGCCCACGGCTGCCGCGTCGAGCGCATCATCTTCAAGCCCTCCTTCCATTGGGACATGAAGCTGCACCGGCCGGCGTCGCCGATGTCCTCGAGCCCATTCTCGGACGGCTCGGATTCGCCCCGGTCCGACTCGGGCTCCCCGGGCTACGACGGCATGCGCACGGACGACGTGTACGAAAGCGGCTACCGGCGGACACCCACGCCCGAGCTGTGGTTGGACTACCTCGATCCCGAGCCAGTCCGCGGAGATAAGCTCCTCGCGCAGGAAGTAGGACAGTTCATCATGGCCTCGCGCATGTACGACCTCCAGACGGACCACTGGGAGGACGACAACGTCGTCCGCCCCGAGGAGCGCTTCTTTGACGAGCACATGACGCGACGCGATGGGTTCATTGCCAGTTGAACGTGCGCGTGGAGCCCCCGAGGCAGTCACGGTGGCTACCTATTACTTTGAATATCCGCATACCCTTTCGCCCAGTTTGGCCGCAAAAGTCGCGCAACGAGGAGGCGAGGCGGACCGCCGCGGACCGGAGCTCGGCAGGGCGACATACGAGTCCTCGCAGATTGTGGACAGCAGCACGTACGTAATGAGGTTGTGCGAGCGTGGAAAACGGGTTGGGTTGGGCTTGGCCTTGGTGCTGCTGGCATGGGAGTGGCGAGGTGGTCAAAACAAAATCGGATGATTAATGGATCATTTACGGATGGCTCTATTCGCAGACGCAAGCGCGAGCCAGCCATGCAGGAGGGCTCCGATGCAGGCAGGCAGGGGTTTGTTCGCCTGGGCTCTCTTTGCTGTATAACTAGTGGGACGGCAATTCGTTCGTGTAGCAGTTGACTTTTCTTCAAGGTTCTGTTCTTGTTGTTGAGTGCTAGAATGCCAGCGGGGGGAGGCGCGCGGATAGCCCGTAGTTCGAACATAGTGTATTTTCGCTTCGCTCTAATTGGATTTTGGATTCTGTACTCATCCACGTATGGCTGCATGGCTGCGTGGACGGACGGACGGATGGACGAGTCGGCGGGAAAGGTGGGCCGGAACAAAGAGTCGGCTCAATGCTTTAGGCCAGCCTCTCACCGCTCTGTCCATGCCGTGCCGAAAAAGCAGGATGCGGCAGCAAGAAGCTTCTCGGACAGACGAGAGTACTCAGCTTCTTGCAGCATGATAGGGTCTCGTCTATTGGTGCCAGCAGGTCTGGAAAGTGCTCATAGAAGGAATCCGGGACAACATCACCATAGATACACGCCGAGCTATTGGGTGTCGGCGGCCGTGCTCGAAAGTCGGGTGCTTCTGGGTCTGTGGGCGCTAGACAGTCGCGCTCGCTTGTACGAATCAGGCGGGAAAATAAACACAAGAAGCATGTGGTGCTTGGAGGCACGGAGCTTGTGGCAAGGCACACCATAAGTCACAGAAGCCTCCCCCAGTTCGGTGGGGTTCGAGCCAACTCCTGGTATCCGATCGTTCAAGAAGCCGCAAGCCTCACGCGGGAAGCTGCGGGAAGTACCGGCGCAATAGCAGGGCTTGCGGCGCACTATCGAAGCGCGGATATTTCCGCAGAGCGTGGAGAAACCCTCTGCTGGAATTCCATGCTGCTCCTGTAGCCAAGTAGTCGGGCCTCGGCAAGGGGATTACAGGTGAAGAGTTAGTCGATCTTCGGAGCTTCGCCACAAGCATTGTTCACATCCACGTGACCGTAAGCCCTGAGAACAATGGACCCTGAGTACACACCGCTATGTCGATGATGGGACAGGACAACTTAAATGACTAGGGCATTGGCAAGGACCCAAAATCATTCACCGCCCTTATAGCTCAGTTGGTAGAGCGCGACACTAGTAGTCTGCAGTGTAGCATACGGTGATGTCGAGGTCAGTCGTTCAAATCGGCTTGAGGGCAAACTTCACATTCCTTTTGGCACCTCTCCACCACCCTGAAAGCAGGCGCGCTTCGGGTGCCTAGTCTCTCAAGGAGCTCAGTTTGTATTTCTCAAGTGTTTCGGTCGTCTGAGAGTTTATGAGATGCTGAATGCGACTTTCGAAACCAGTGTCACGTTGTCTGCCCCGGGGAGGAGGTCTTGCAGGACACGCGTCATGCCGGAAGCCGGCTCATCGCGCCGGGAGCAAAAGTTGGAAAGTCCGCTCTTCGCTCCTCCATCTCGCCGTCAGCTACGAGGGTCGCCTGCCGCAATACTCGCTCATCCTCTCTCCGGCAATCATGGCCTCCTCAACGTCTGCGAGTGCGCCCCTGTCGGCCCAGATATCGAGCTTCGTAGCGCACCACCAGCGGGCGATCGTCCTTTCCTCTGTCGCCGTTATTGCCGCCGGTGGAGTCGGCTACTATCTGTACACTTCATCATCGGCGCAGGCCAAGGTCAAGGCAGTGAAGGAGCAGGCCAAGGCCAAGGCAGACGAGAAGGAAGAGGAGTGGGAGGATGTCCATGAGCAGGAGCCTGCCGCAACCGGGGCTAAGAAGCATAAAAAGAAGAAGAACAAGAAGAAGGCAGGCGAGAGCGCAGACAAGCCGAAAGAGACCGTGCAGGTCGAAGATGAGGATGGTGCGCATACTCATGAGCGTATACAAGGCGTCGATGTTGATGCAGACATGTAGGCTTAGGCCCGAGGCCGACAGAGGAAGAGATAAAGGCGATGCCTATCGACGTATGTGGGAAACAGAACCTCTTGGGCGCCTGCTGACTGCCGTACAGGAGCGTGCTGCCATGGCGGCTTCCCTGAAGCAAAAAGGAAACGCTTCGTACCAGTCTCGCAACTTTTCCTATGCCGTCGAGCTCTACACCCGAGCCATTGCTGTATCACCGACGCCCGAGGCTGTATTTTATTCCAACCGAGCAGCTTGTGCGTTACGAGGCTATATCTGACTGTCAGGGACTCATGTTTTCATAGGCTACGTGAACTATTCACCACCTCAGCACCAAAAAGTCATTGATGACTGTAACGAAGCACTGAAGCTGGACAAGAACTATGTAAAGGCGCTGAACAGGAGAGCGGGTGCACACGAGGCGCTCGGTAATGATATCGATGCACTTCACGGTCAGCTTGTTGCACGACGACGGTGGCTGCGATGACTTATGCTCTTCCCACAGACTTTACGGCTGCCACAATCCTTGATCGTTTCAAGAATGAGACGTCTGCACAGGCGATGGAGCGGGTGCTGAAGAAGGTTGCCAACAAGCGGATGGTGGAGATCCTCTCTGTATGCCATTCCCGCAGCATGTTTATGGCACGCATGCTGACTTGTGCATAGACACGGGAGCCTCGCCTACCATCTATGACCTTCATCTCCTCTTATCTTGCCGCCTTCCGACCTCGTAAGGTCTCCAACATCGACGTAATGATGTGTGCTGACTCCTTTCAGACCTCAAGCCTGCACTTCCGGAGAACCCTTCATCTGGTGACAAGGCACTTGACTTAGCATTCGACGCTCTTGAAGCTGCCGATTACCAGCATGCGTTCACTCTGGCCAACGAAGCGGTCGAACAAGCACCATCGACCCCGCGCGGCAATGCAGAAGCCCTGAACCTCAGGGGAACATTCAAGTATGTATACGCTCCATTTCATTGCTTCATTCAAACTGACATTCTCCCAGATTCATCCTGGGTGAGGCAACTGCTGCCCGTGCCGACATGCTTGCATCCATCGATGCCGACGCAACGCTCACCCAGACATGGGTCAAGATCGCCAGCGTCCACATGGAGCTGAACGATTCAGATGCTGCTTTTGCCGCGTTCGACAAAGCGCTGGAGTACAACAAAGATGACCCGGATATTTACTATCATCGTGGACAAGGTGGGGGATCGGATGATTCGTGTACATGCGGAGGCTAACTGCTGTCCCAGTCCACTTCATCATGGGTAACTATGATTCTGCGTCCGAGGATTATGAGAAGTCTGTGGCACTCGACCCCAACTTTGTCTTCACACACATTCAACTCGCTGTTGCCAAGTACAAGCAAGGCAACATCCCGCAGAGCATGGCAAAGTTCCGCACGGCGATGCGCCAGTTCCCGCAGAGCAGCGAGCCGCAGAATTACTAGTGCGTTTATCTACACGTGGCAGTGGACGCCGTTGCTGACTGTCTGAACAGTGGTGAGCTACTCCTCGACCAGCAGCGATTCCAGGATGCGGTCGAAAAGTTCGATCGCGCCATCGAGCTAGAGCGCCAAAAGCCTCGCCGACGAATGAACGTGCTTCCACTCGTCAACAAGGCCCTCACCATCTACCAATGGAAGCAGGACACTAATGCCGCCGAGGCGCTGTGTCGTGAGGCGTTGGAAATTGACCCCGAGTGTGACGCAGCGGTCGGCACACTAGCCCAATTCAGCTTACAGATGGGCAAACTGGAGACTGCAATCGAGATGTTCAAGAAGGGCGCGGACATCGCACGCACGGCACCAGATCTGGAGAATGCTCTCACGTATCAATACGTGAGTTTCCGCTTACTCATATTGCCTATATCATGTTCTAATCATGTTACAGGCTACCCAAGCACAGATGCAGTTCGTGAAGGAATACCCGGAGATGGCAACTCAGCTCGGCCAGTTGGCTCGGTCTCTGGCTGGTTAAAAGCAATGTGCAGTCTTGCGCGGCGAGCGACTCGACGGTTGGAATAGTCGTATAGGGCTTGGTTGACACATGGTTGATCTTATTTACTATGCACTGTGTCTATAGTTCAAATCCTTAGCACGCCTCACTCATCTTAACCCTAATTTTCGTTCCTGGTGCTCGTGTTCTAGACCGCATTCATTTCAGTCCATCGCTTCCCGAGTCGGACTGATCTTCACCATCTTCTTCGCCTCCGGTCTCGTCGCTCACAAGCGTACCACTGTGTCCATTCCCTTCCTCGCCGGGGTCGTCCTCATCCTCATCGAACTCTTCGATCTCATCCTCACTTGCACTTTCAAACCCTCTCTGGATCACTTCCGCCCTCCAAGTCCTGAACCACTCCACCTCCCGCATGTTGTCGACCTTCGACAAACCCAAAGTCTCCAGGAACAGAGGACGAAGTCGATACTTCGGCGGCGGGGGAGGCGAGCTGCGCCCCTCCTCATCGTCTTCCTGCTCCGAGTCGGACAGCGTCGTGGGTAATGGCAACGGTTCTGGAGAGACCAGTCGTGCGCGCAATTTTGTAGGTGAGGGAGTAAATGGGTTTGAGGAGCGTCCAGAACGAGCTGATTGGGTAGAGGAAGGGAGCATCTCTGGCATGTCCATCGTAGAGGCCTTCCGCTTGAGGGATTTCGTCGGCGTGACCGTAGGGTCTTGATCAGCGCGAGAAAGGCCATGATAATGAAGTTCTGTCTTCTTCTCCAAGGCTGCTTTTCTCGCAAAGCACCGCGAGTCGAGGGATTGTAGGATGTTCGTGAGGTCGACGGTGCGCATGTCCTGTTGGGCACAGAAGGCGGCCTTGTCCATAGGGTACTAAGCAGAACAGCGTGGTAAGCACAGGGTGGCGAGACAAGTACATGTGACGAAACACACCTTGAGCGAGGTTAACACCCACACGAAGATCGCCTTCGTATACCGTGGGTCGTCGACCGCGGTATACTTCCCGCCCTTCGCCTTGTCCAACAGTCGCTCCCACTCCTGCATCGTCCGATTCATCTCCTGCACCACCCCTCTTCTAACACCAAAATTCCTATACACTGACAAGAGAGATTCAAACGAGACCGAAGCTGGGCGGCCGCGGGTCTTTTGAGGGGAGGAGGACGCTGATTTCTGCACAAGCAGGCTGCGGACTGCCTTGAGGCAGTTCTGAAACTCGCCAGGGCGGCGGAAAGATGCTTTCTGCGCGGACGATAATGAGACCGCCTCCGATCCATTCCTGCGGTTGTGTGAGTCTCACGCCCCTTGGGTACATCGGATATACCTACTCTTCACAAGCAAGCAACGCGGCGATCGGTGCGAGAGCAGTCGCGTTGTCGCGCAAACTACCCACTGTGGTCGCCAGCATACGTAGCCTGGCCAAATATTCGCTAGCAGCCTTGAGCAGCTCGGGGTCGCCTTGTACAAGCTGTCGTAGTCGCTCAGCATCTTGTCGAGCAGCCATGTCAGGTGTGATGTCGACGGCTAGGACACGCCGCGGTCCTCAGGGACGCGTCGTAATGAGGGCGCTGGGCAGGGTTCTTGTGGCGGTGCAGAACGCGGCTCGCGTGACTGTGAAGCGGAGCGTCGCGTGTTGACGCGCGTGAAATCATCCCGTTGACGAGTCCGCCCGTCACCGGCGCACCACTTCTCGACCAGCGACGGAGCATACACGCTTTACAGCGACCGACCGACTGACAGCATTGACGGCTGTTTGACTGTATATACCTTACTCGGACAACACAAGGATGACGGCAATGTTCCGCTCCCCGCCGTCGCTCTCCCGGTTGTCCGCTCCAACAAACTCGCCGGAGGGTGCGGCAATGCGGAGGAAGGACCAGGACATCGTCGAGCTCATAGCGCGTTCGCAGCTGCTTGGCGCAGAGCTGGAACGCGAGCGGACTGCTAAGGTGGAGGTAGAGAGGAGGATGGACAAGGAAAAGAGAGTCTGGAAGGAGGGTATTGAAGCGGTGAGTTTAGTCTTCCCGTGACTGTTGTCCTCTCACGAACCCTTCATCTAGATGCACTCTCAGTACCAGACTGTGCAGCTGCAGTACCGTCTGGCACTCAGTGAAGAACGGCTTCGGGAGATGGACGATCGTCATCGGTTGCTGCAGATGAAGGTCTCGAAC
Source organism: Calocera viscosa TUFC12733 (assembly GCA_001630345.1). Taxonomy (NCBI): domain Eukaryota; kingdom Fungi; phylum Basidiomycota; class Dacrymycetes; order Dacrymycetales; family Dacrymycetaceae; genus Calocera; species Calocera viscosa. The sequence continues at coordinate 145,319 of KV417280.1, read as the reverse complement.
AGTACGCATCTATCTTTAACGCCTGTCAGCCGCTAACGGCACCCTGCAGCTGTTCGAGATCACCGCCTTTCCCGTTTCCAAACACGGGAAACCGAGCTGACATGGGAGATCCAAGACCTTACCGTGCGCATATCTGCCTTTCCATACATGTTGATGCCTGACCCCTCATCCAGGAAGATGCGGATCGGGAACGAGAAGAGGGATCTGCACGAGTGCAAGAGACCATGGAAGAACTGGAGCAAGTGCAGCATGACCTGGAAAAGAAGCTCGCGAGGGCAGAGCGGCACAGAGACGCGCATCGGCAGGAAGCGGAGGACGCGAAACTGGCCGCCCAGGAAGCAGAGGTGAGCCCTGTGCCGGGCTACCAGTTCACTCCCGCTCACGATGACTTCTGTCAGACCGACCTCGAACATCTGCGTGTACAGCACTCCACTCTTGACGCAGCTCATCGAAAGACCTCCCTTTCACTCCAGCGGCTCCAGCTGGAGCTCGAATCTCTCAAGTCTCAAGAGAAGGAATGGAAGTCCCGCGCTGCGGACTGGCAGAGTCTCGAGAAGCGGAGCGACAAGGAGCTTGACAAGCTGGCTGACGTGAAGCAGGGCTTGGAGACGAAGATTAGGGAGCTGGAAAAGGAGCTCCAGGAGCAGAAGAGGAAGGATAAAGGAGCGGAGAAGGACAGGAAGAAGTTGGCTTCCTTGGAGGCGAAAGTTGAGCGACTCGAGGTTTGAACCATCTTTTGCCATCAATATGCTGTTTTCTCACGTCCTCGGTCTAGGAGCTCCTCGCTAGCGCACAAGACAAGACTTCTGAAGCACAGCAAGAAGCTCATGACGCGCAAACGGAACTCGGCCGTCTACAGAAACAGTTGGCGCGCTTGCAGACCTCTGCAGCCCATGAAGCCCCAGCCACTACCGTTCCCAATGGCAGACATAAGCCACCGAGCTCCAACACCGCTGTGGCGATGGAGCCGTCTCCGTCACCCGAGGTCGCTGCCGAGCCCGAGCCCGCAAAGCCAGCCCGCAAGGTTCGTCGCTGCCTGACTTTGTTTGCTTGTATCTGGCTGATCTCAGGTACCGATAGCCGCGCAAAGTTGCGCCGAGAAAGCTGGTCGATCTCATTGCCTCCCCACCTGCGTCCGACATCGAGCCCGACGACTCTGATGAGGAGGTCAGCGACGCCCCTAAAACGAAAGTGCGCAAGGCGCCGGCTGCGAAAACCGCAGGTGTCAAGCGTCCTGCTTCGAAGATGACGGAGAAAGCGAAGACGGGGGAGAAACCGATACCGGAGGTGGGCGAGAAGGAGAACGACTTCTATGACCGGGTCCCCGGTACGTCGATGACAACAGCGCCTACCGCTCCCAAGGCGGCGGAGCCTGCGGAGGAGGAGGAAGGACAGAAGAAGAAGAAACGCCGTCTGTTTGGGGCACCGAGTGCCGCTCCATTCCAGTGGGCTGCGGGCCTGAACACGGGCGATGGAGCCGATTCCATGTTCCCCAACATCCTGAGCCCGATAAAGGGTGGTGCACCGGCGCCTCAGAGAGCAGGGATAAGGGCTCTGGGTCTGACAGGCGGGAGGATCTTTTGATTCTGGGATCATGTTTAGGTTCACGTTTCTATTCCTTATGAATGTTATATCCCTTGATGTGCTTGATTAATGACAGAGCGTTACGCGGCATCATCCTAGTCTTACAACCGTGCTATCAAGCCCATCGCACTAGTGCACATACTCGACGGCCCCTCTCAACCCACTCAGCTTCTCAGGACACCTTTGCAACGCAAACCTGAAGTCTCATTAATAATCTTTCGCCGAATCACCACCGGCGGTAGCCAGAGCCCACTCAGTCTCGGTGCTCGCGAACATGCCCTTGCTCCTGAAGGTATTGAGCAGGAGGGCGACCTGGATCCAGGTGAGGACAACGAGATCGAGCATTTCAAGCCCTTCATTTGTGAGGACGAGAGCTGCGCGGGTGTCCTTGACCAGGAGACTGGCGTGCTCTCTCGTGAAGATGGCAATGGGCTCGCGGGTGCCTTTCAGCCGGAGCTGGAAGACGGTTAAGAGTGAGTCCACATCTCGGAGGGAGAGTACTACCTTTGCTTCCTGACCGGAAAACGTCCACTGATAGACATTGCCTGTAGGGCTGGTGAACTCTCGCTTGCTGCCATGCAGCTCAGCCCATGTTACCGCATCGTCAGCTGGAATGCTTACTCATTGTCCTCTGCTATTCCCAAGAATTGTTTGATCTTGTTATCCGAGATGGGGATATGGAGAAACTGAGACGCCGGCACCGGCGTATTATTTCCGATTTCTGAAAAATATCAGCCGCTCGTCCTATTCCTCGACTCACAAGCTTACGAAAGGTGATCGGCCGATTCCAGTCAATCTTCCCTGTGACGGTGTACTGCTGTTCCTCATCTTCGAAGCCCAGTTTCTTGGGTAAGGCGCGCAGGACTGACGAGACGCTGTTCTCAGTCTTGATGTGGTACACCACCTCACCAGTCGCCGTCACGAGCATCGTGAACCTCGGATTTCCATAAAGGCTGAACAGAGTGGTCATTGTTTAACGTTGAAGGAGAACCGAGCCGTTTCTGCGAGTATTGTAGTAAGACCGTCTGCGGATCCGACGAGAGTTGGCGGCTTATATCCCGCTGCTCCGGCACCGCCTATCGGGCCGAACGAGCCTACCTTGCGTGTGCGCAGCCAAGGCAGTACTCCCCACACCGGGTTGGGGGCAGGGAACAGTGTGCCGTCTTCCTTGCCGAGATGACCGGGCCAAACCGCAATCCCCTGAACCCATGCGCGCCGGGTATATAACCCATCCGAACATGGCAGAATTTCCGATGTTGTCCCGCCGGGGTCGGAGCCGGGCGCCACAGAGATGTGCACCGCTTTCCCGGCGCTCGAGCTGCGCAGGCTTGCACCTCGCACACTTTGCTGGGCGCCACAGGCCCAGGAATGGGGGCTTGGTGTACAGAGGCCTACTTCCTCGAAGCCAGTTGAGCACCTAAGATATCACCAGGCTGGCAAGGTCCGCGTCGCGGAATGTTCCATAACTGGTGCGATCCTCGCAATGACGAGAGAGAGCCTATGCTGGGTGATTACCAGATCCGCCCCCCATGCACCTTGCTTCCCCATGGCCGAACCCATCAACCTCCGCCTTCTATCAAAGCGCAGGCCATCATACAGCCAAATTAACACCTGCCAAGCCAATCTCCAGGCAATGCGAGAATACGCGCAGCAGCGCAGCAGGAATAATAGGATACTTGCACATACAGCTCAAGCCCGTCATCATCGCAGATTGTACTCTTCCTCATGGGCCTGGTGCAGGTCCCGGGTCCTCCACATCCATGCTGGGGTCTCCCTCCGGCGGCTCATCCTCGTCCATCTCCTCATCCTCGCCCGCCTCTGGCTCCCTATCCTCCCCATCCTCTCCATCGGCAGCCTCGCCCTCTGCCTCCCCTTCCCCATCAGGAGCATCCCCCTCCTCCACATCCGCATCCTCGCCCTCCTCAGCATCCTCTTCCTCCTCGCCCTCTCCCTTTTCCTCCTCAGCAAGCTCGGAAGTCTTCGATTTCCTCTTCCCCGCCGGCCGGGCATACGGGTTCTCCTCCTCCCCAGCCGCGGGGCGTTTGCGCGCCTTGCTCTTCGGGTCCTGTGCCGCCTTCCACGCTGTTCCACCGTAAGCATCTGATCCGAACGACGACAGGACGGGAGGAAGCAGGAAGGAGGGCGGTGGAAGAAGGTTAGAAGAACGACATACCAGCCAGCTCCCGCTTCATCGGCTCCACCTGATCATCAAACTCGATAATCTCGAGCGCCTTGAGCACGTCCTGGGCCGTGATTGTCTTAGCAGAGCGGGACCATGTCACGTCCTGCGCTGTCGCCGCTGTCATACCCATCAGCATGTGCAAGAGGGTGTGGATGGGAGGGAGGCTCACCAAGGTAGTTGATGAACACCGTGCTGGACATCACTAGCGCCGTGACGGCTTCCTTTTGGAGCTTGATGTTGTCCGGCAGCTACTCACGCGTCAGCGTCCGCTCTGCACCGTATGATACGCATCATAGATAGGACAAGAGGCAGCAGAGATAGGATGAGAAGGACACTAGCAGAACACGGGACGCACCGCAGCTTTCGCAATGCGCGTGACGAGCGTCTTGGGCAGCTCAAAGTCCTGGATCGCGTGCGTTTCCTGCTGCTTCAGCGCGTCCTCCGCGTCGGGAGAGTCGGCGCGCGGCATCGGTCACTTCTTCTGGATTGGGCGGGGCTGGCGTGGTCGATGGGACAGCTGAGGGAGCGGGAGGAGGGTGGGAGGTGCGGAACGCGCGGTGGCGGAGAAGACGCGTCCGGAGATGAAATGTTATTTCAGGGTCCTCTAGAAAAGTGTACGATTGAAAGCATTTCTAGTTCCTGCAAAGTGTTTCTAATTCCCGCAGAGTATTTCTACTTTTTGGAGTTGGGAAACCATCCCTGCCTGACTCCTGAAGCAGAAAGTGTGCCCAGCAGTCATTCGACAGCAATACAGACCATCCTCGCCAGCAGTGCAAAGCCCACGCAATCTATACATAGCCAGGTGCTCCAATGACCTCTCATAATCCCTCCGCTACAAGCATCCTTCAGCCGGTCCCGATCGTTCGTCCTACCGCTCTGGGCGTTCGTGAACCGCAGCGCAGCACCTCGGCTATCGCGCTGTAGCTGAGTGGGTCGCGCGTTTGCCAGTCAAGGCGATTCAGTGGGAGCGGAATCCGCTCCTACACGCATCTGACCGCCACGCCATCGTCCGAGCCTGCTCACCCGCAGCAGCAGCGGCGGCCCAGCCACAGGACCACAAGGTGTCGTCCGGATCCCGCGGCGTATACCGTATCAACGCCGTTGCAGCAATAGTGATCACTCCGGGGACTCGTCATCCGACGCCTCCTGCTCGAAGCTCTCCTCTGTCGCGGCCGTCGCGAGCTCCTGGACCTACACGCACGCACGCACGCACGCACGTAGTAAGAAACGAGTATGCGTCCTCTGAGAGAGAGCGGCGTACCATCTCCTTATAGGCGCGGGCGGCGTCGTTCGTGGGATCCAGAGCGAGGGTGGCGAGGAACTCCTGCCTTGCCTGACGGAGGAGCGCGTGGTCCGCTACAGTATTTCCCCCCGAAGCTCATCAGCCAGAAGCGCAAGCGCAGGCAAGGAGAAGACGCACGCAAGTCATTTGGAGAAGAGGGCTGGGATAGGAAGAGGCAGAGCATGCCCGCGTGTGCGTGCAGGGTAGGGTTGTCCTGGAACGGGAAGGAGTGGAGGTAGAGCTCGAGCTGGTCTAGCGCGGCGCGCGGGCGGGAGTGCGCGATGTAGGTTAGGACAAGCTCTCGGAGGATGGACTCTTTCTGCGCTGGGTGTCAGATTCGTTGCTCGCGGTTGTAAACATAAAGTAGGACGTAAGCTGGAAGCGATAAAGAATGAAGAAGGAAGGAGAAATGAAAGAAGGAAGGAATGAGGAAGCGCACCTCGTCCGGACAAGCCAAAAACGCCCTCTCCAACCACCTCCCCCTCTCCTCCTCCTCCAGCACCGCCAATCCGATCCTCCACCCAGCCTTCCAGTCAAACTCCTTGCACCTGACGAGCACCGCCCATGCCCGCCTGGCGCGCTGAAGGTCCCCGCGCTGGAGGGAGAGATGGAGGATGTCGGTCGTGCGGGAGATGTGGGCTGTGCGGGTGCTGCGGATTAGGCGGGGGTGGTCGGCGGGGGCTGCAGAGAGGTTGGGAGTGAAGAGCGCCATCGGGGATTACATGCGCCTGAGCGCTCTGTGTGAATGCCGCAACTTCTCAAAGGGAACAACGTCCGAAGCAAAGCGCCGGCGCGTGATTCCTTTGTGCTCTCAAGTTGTTGCACAGCCACACGTGCCAGCGCGTGCCACGCGCCGGCCTGCAACGGTCGCCGAGAGCGGAATGCTCGCCCCTGCCTTGAGGCACCGACGCAGACGGTTAATGGAGTCACCCTCCTCGCTGTACAACCACCACCACCAATTCCACCACCGCTTCTACACTGTACAAAAGGGAACACGATGAAGCAGAATAAGATATACGAGTGCGCTCTCATCCCCACACCTCAGGAAGAAGGATGATGTTGACCACTCTCCTGCGCAGATACTTCCACAAAGATGCTCAGGGGTACGCAGACGCCGACTCTCCCGCACTGGCAACGCTCGACCCGCGCGATCCGCGCGCACGCAGGCTCTCCTCCTCCCGCCCGTACTCACCCTACGCCCCCACCCCCACCCGCGTGCTCAGCGGCACCGCTTCCCCCAGCCTGGCCGCAGCCAGTCCAGTCCAGCGCGTATACGCATCCGCCTCCCCTGCCGCATCCTACCGCGACGTTCCCCGGTCATACGCCTCTTCCCCCCGTGCCCGGCCCGATGCGCGCGAGGCCCGCCGGCTCGTAGCAGAGGAAACCCTCGCAATCCTCCGTTCCGGCGTCGTCCCGGTGCCCCTGGCAGAGGCAGACGGCGGCGGCTCGCAGCCGTACGATATCGGCGCCGCGGTGGACGCCTCTGTGCGGGCAACTGAGTTTCTCGCAGACGACGACCCCCTGCTTCTGAACTGGGAGGAGCTGGCGCTGGCCGCGACCGAGCGGGACGATGCCTCTGACGTGTCTGATGGCCTGCCCGCGCTGCGCCTCCCGACCAATTTCGGCATCTTCAACCGCACCACGCTCTCCGCTGCGCGCGAGCTGCGCCGACAGCACCCGAGCCGGCTCACCCGCATAGGCGTGCTCAACTTTGCCAGCGCGACCAAGCCCGGCGGAGGGTTCCTCTCCGGCGCAGAGGCGCAGGAGGAGAGCCTTGCCCGCAGCTCGGCGCTCTACGAGTCCCTCATCTCCCCCCAGGGGATACGCTTCTACGAGCTGCACAAGGCGCTCCGCACGGACGGGTTCTACACGCACGCGATGGTCTACTCCCCCGGTGTCGTCGTGTTCAGGGACGACGACGCGCAGCTCATCGAGCCCTACACGGTGGACATGATCACCTCACCCGCTGTGAACGCGGGCGTGGTACGGCAGAAGCTGGACTACGAGGAAGTGGAGCGGATTATCGAGCGGGAGATGGCGGAGCGCATGGCGCGCATCCTCTGGCTCTTCCAGTCCCGGGGCTGCAGGCACCTCGTGCTAGGCTCATTCGGCACGGGCGTGTTCCAGAACAGGATCAGCATGGTCGCGAGCCAGTGGGCAGAACTCCTCGCGCTCCCACACTCCAAATTCTTCGCAGTCTTCGAGCGCGTCGAGTTTGCGGTATTGGGCAACGCGACGTTTGACGAGTTTAGGCAGGCGTTCGAGGCAAAGCTGATGGATTTGCAGCCGAAGTAGCGGCGCGGGGGGCCTGTTTTGGCAGGACAGGAGGCCGGGGGTGGTTTCAGTCTTATAAGATAACGACGACCGGCGGACTGGGGGATATCTCGCAGTGTACAACCAATGCAGGTAACATGTTGTACAGCGCACTATGTATACCAGGCGTATGACCTACGCAATTGTACTCATTCACGACTCGCTGTGCCTTGTATCCGGAGGGCAGCCGCGTCGGTGTCCGATGGTACGTGGTCCGTCAGCAGACTGTTTGCCATTAGCCAAGCCTGAGCAAGAAAGGGGGGACGTACATAGCCGGTGTAAGCTTGAACAGCTTCGACTCCCCCTCGCCCAATAACACGCGCAGCCCCGTGCTCCTCACAGGCAGGTCCCTGTGCTCCCACACGTCCCTAACCCTATACGTGCCCGGTATACCAAGGTCCTCAAACGTCACCTGGAACGCCTCGATCCCCGTGAGTACCTCCTCGCCCTCGTACCCGCTCTGCCCCAGCGGCGGGCCGAGGTTCATCACCACCACCACCGCTTCCCCTCTGTCGTCAGACGGGCCGGCGATCCACGCCTGCAGCTGCTGCGCCCTCGCCCCTCCCGTCCCGGGGTTACGCGGCTGCAGCGCGTACCTCGCCCCGAACTCCGCCACAGCCAGCGCCTCCCTATCCGTAAGCAAGCGCCGGCCGAGCGCGTCCAGCTGCAGCAGATCCGAGCCGATGAGCAGATTCGCCCCCGCCGCCAGCCAGAAGGTGGCCATCGTCCCCCGCTGGGCATCCGTAATGCCCGAGATGTTGGCCGCGTTACCAACGTACAGGTTGTCCAGGTCGGGGTAGATCGTGAGCGGCTCGAGGGTGGACGTTTGCAGAGTGATGTACTGCCGGTAGTTGTCGATCGCCCGCTGGACCGTCGCCCAGGAGAGGAAGGTCGCAGAATGCATGTTGTTGATGTCTTGGTCCACTCGCATGCTGCTGCGGGGTCAGGTCACTTTTTGCACAGGAGATAGCTCTCACCTGTCCGCATTGTGCTTCCACACATCGTAGTACGTGAAATTGCGTTCTAGCTTCCAGGACACGTCCAGCCGCATCGGTCGAGAGGCTTGCGCGATGGCATTGTGAAAGGCGATCACACTCCCGCTCGTATCACGCGACAGGTGAACACCATGGTCGGGACTTCCTGGTGTGATAAAGTCCAATTTGATAAAGTCGACGCCCCTGGATATTGACCTCTCAATACCACGGACTTCCTGTGGACAATCTGGCCCTCACCATTCTGCGAAGAGGTTCACGACAGAGTTATGCCACTCCTGCACGCCATCCCTGGTATAATTAAAGTCGATACGCGCAAGCCCATTGTTGTGCCCACTCAGGGTATCATTCAGTCGGATATTTGTCCCGTAGATGGTTTTGTTCGCATCCTTCGCAAATGCACCAGGCACGACGTAGACGCCCAGTTTGAGGCCCCTGGAATGCAGGTGCTCGGCCAGCGCAGGCAGATCCAGCTGCTCTTGGATGTACATGATGCGGCCGTGATGGTCGCCGTGATCGCCGATGGACCAGCCAGAGTCGAGCGAACAATATTCGTACCCTGCGCCCCCGAGCGCGTCAGGGTCGGCCAGCATGTCGCACTGGGCGATGGTATCATTCTGCGTCATGGCGAAGTGGGTTGCCGCTTGAATGTTGGCCTGCATTCCAAAGCTGTTCCATCCTCTGGGAGGGCTGTTGAACCCGTTTGGTGTCGTCGCGTACCGCAGGACGTTGAGCGGCGACGGTTTGGGTCGGACTTGTTCAATGGGCGCGCCGAGAACACAAGTTGCGAGACTGGCCAGAATGAGAACAACGCGCATTATTGGCAGTGTTGGTCCAAGATGGAACATGTGAGCCCTTGGTAACCGTAGTGCAGCTGCTGAAAACGGTACAAGCGGCCAGAATTCTAGCTTGTTGAACGCTCATGCGACCTCGAGCGGATGGAGCAGTCACGCCAACAAAGCCAGCAGTCTTGCACAGAAAGGAATATCAATCTATCGCCCACACACAGCTTCAAAGGGCCACATAAAGAAAGCCAAAGCAAGGAGAGCCAAATAGGGGCAAGAAGGGCCACGCAGTATGCCAGCTCGACGTTCCGGAGAAGAAGCGCCGGACCCGTGACCCCGCGTGTTCTTCACCGCCACAAGATCGCCTGCCCGTCTGTCGCGCTCATCGTGTGACACGACACGTCTGCCCACATTCCTGAAGAGACCGCGGTCCCGCAACCCACCCTCGCTTCTGCCTTTTCCACGTCGCCTCGGATTGCTATAACTGCTTTGCATCAGGACAAAGATGGACGTTTTACGCACATGGATGTCCCCCATCCTAGGGAACCTTCATGCGATGCAGTTCAACTTCCAGCTCCCGCTCGCTCGCATAGCACAGAGCGCGTATGACTGGAAGGCGATCGCCCTCGGCTTGACCGCCGCGAGCAGTGTGTTCGAGACGCTCATCCTGTGCGTTTGCTTACTCCTTTCTTCTCGATTATGGCTCACATATGCGCGTTGTAGGATCAAGCAGCTACCAAACTACTCCAAGCCCGCGCCTCCGCCATCACTAAAAGACCACTTCCCACCGGACACGTACGCAAAGTCGCAGTCCTACGGTCGGGCAAAGGCGCTCTTCACGCTCGCGAAGGGCGCCTGGGGCGTACTCGAAGGAGGGCTTAGCTTGTACTTTGACCTATTTGCTTGGTCATGGGGTGCCGCGGCCGGCGTGTTGACCTACTTCGGTTATGGTGGTGATCGGGAGGTACGTTGCCCGCTGTGCAGCTGAGAATGGAAAAGCTGACTTGAGCAGATCGCGCAATCGATCATCTTCGCCGGCATACTCACGCTCATCTCGACCGTCACCGCGCTTCCCTGGGACTACTACTACGCTTTTGTGCTCGAGGAGGCGCACGGGTTCAACAAGATGACCCGGCTGACGTTCGTGACCGATCTGCTCAAGTCCTTCCTCGTCGGCGCCGCGTTCGGCGTTCCCTTCCTCGCTGCCTTCCTCGGAATCATCAGGCACTTCGGCCAGAGCTTCGTCTACTACCTGATGGGCTTTCTGCTCGCCTTCCAGCTCATCCTCGTCGTCCTCTACCCGCTCGTCATCCAGCCGCTGTTCAACAAGCTCACTCCGCTCGAGGTGGGAAGCAGCCTCAGGACACGCATCGAGGGACTTGCGAGCAGGCTCAGATTCCCCTTGAAGCATTTGTACCAGATTGACGGCAGCAAGCGGAGCAGCCACTCCAATGCTTACTTCTACGGGTTGCCTTGGGTGCGTAATCTTTTACTCCCGGAGGTACGATGCTGACGAACGAAAAGAGCAAGCACATCGTGATCTTCGACACGCTGATCGCCCAGTCCAGCGACGAGGAAGTCGAGGCCGTGCTGGCGCACGAGCTCGGCCACTGGTCGATGTCGCACCCTACCAAGCTCCTCCTGATCAACCAAGTGCACGTCTTCCTGCTGCTCTCTTCCTTCCCTCCCTTCCTCACGAGCCGCACCTTCCTGCCCTCCTTCGGCTTCCCCGCTCTGCCTGCCGATGCGCCCTTCACACGAACCGCGCCGATCCTCCCCACCTTTTTGCTCTTCCAGCTCCTCCTACAGCCCATAGAACACGTCATGCAGTTTGCGATGAACGCCGTGACGCGCGCGTTCGAGTACCAGGCAGACGCGTTCGCTGTCGGCCTGGGGGGCGACTTTAGGCAGCGGCTCGCGGACGCGCTCACAAAGCTTCATGTGAAGAATCTGAGCACGCTCCATGTGGATTGGCTGTATGTTTCTTTCCTGACCGCTGCGCGGTTGCTGACGTTTGCGGGCAGTTACTCGGCTTACCATTATTCTCACCCTACGCTACCAGAGCGCTTGAAGGCGATGGACAAGCTGGAGGCGAAGAAGGATGAGAAGAAGGAGCTGTGAGCTGAAGGGTCGAGCTCGCATGCCGTCGATGGCTGGTTGACGGGCCCCAAAAACCGATGTAATCGTGCGACTACCTAATCCATGGTGCTACATGGAAGGATCTAGACTTTGCGAAGTACAGACACTTGCTACTTGTACTGAACCGTCACGTAACAACCGGAAGTTTCCGTATTGTTCCTTGCGTGTGCGCCACGTAGGCATATTCACATCTCGCGAGCCGCTTACCTCACCCCAAGTTCAACACGGAGAAGTGCTGGCCGCCCTGACGACGCCCCGCTGACGACGTATGTGCGCGGCTGTGCCTGGTACACGATAAGCTTGGAGATGCCGAGGCACGTGTATCACCGCCTCTCCTGCGTGCCACGCCCTCTCGGCGGCCTTCTGGCAGCCCATAATGACGAGGGCGCTTGGAGGGCAAACCGCAGCAATGTAATTTTGACACCGAGCGCGCCGCGCCGCCTTGGGGCCGGGCTCCTCTATCTATTCTTGCGACTGATACTCTGCGCCATGCCGCTGTATAATAATCTCCCAACCCTGTATTTTACCAGAGCGCATCACCAACGGCCGATCCCCCCTTGTCCCAGAACTCCCGATTCACCCTAAAACGAAAGTGTATAGGAGAGCCGCTCAGGTTCTGCCTGATCGTTCGACGTCACCGCCCCCTAGCGTGAAAACCCCTTTGATCGGGCGACGCACCCTCTGCCCGAGCAGACCGACGACAGCGTCGCAACGACGCCCTTGTCGCTCCTGCGACCATCTCTCCGCTAGACACGCCTCTGCTATTCCCCCCACAAGGCGACATCCAAGATGAGGTCTTATCTGCCCGTCGTCCTGCTGTCCTGCTTAGGTAGGTGAAGTTGAGCTAATTATAGCCTGGTGCTGATGGTGATTGCGCAGCACCCATCGTCGCTGCCTCCCCCCAGCCTGCGCCAACGCCTGTGCTGCAGCTGCGGCAGAGCAACGATTTCCCCATCTCTATCCCCTCGAACTGCACCTCCCAATGCGCAGTGGTGAACACCATCGCTGTGAGCATCTCCTATTCTCTCAGTGGAGCCACTGCTCATGATGCGATCACGATAGAGCTGCACAAGCGATTCGTCGAACACGACGTGCCTGTGCAGCAACACCATCGGCTCGGAACTGCTGCAGTGCATCAACTGCGGGGTGAGCCTGGGAGGGGTGCTGCAACAGCAGATGCAAGCAGCCCAGTCGCAGCTGAACAGTGCGTCCCGCTTCCGCCTTCACCGCACATGCTAACGTAGCAGCAGGCTTCGTATCGGGCTGCGACGACGCAGGAGCAACCATCTCCCCGCTGACAATTGGTGTGACCGCCACGCCCACCCTCATCGGCTCTTCCATGCTGACCATGATGCCTAATACCACAGTGAGCGCTACCGGGGGCCAGGTTGGACCGACCTCAAGCCCAAGCCCGAGCCCGAGCCCGACTGGCGCGGCGCTCAAGGCGAACAGGATACCAGGCGGGATGGTCGGCCTGGTCGCGGGCGTGGTGCTCAGCATTTGTATCGTTGGGTTGTGAGCGAGGCATGGGACAGACACCTCCAGGAGCGGTGTTGCCGTTGGTTGCCGATCGGGAGGTGCTGCATTGGGGGTCGATCGCCGCGATCTTCATGGCTGTTGGATACCATCGACCTTGGTCTGTAGACTATCTCCGGACATTGACTTAGACTATAGACAGATCGGACACATGTTTGGATTTGTAGGACTAATCATCTGCATGACTCATATAAGCAATCTTCCGTCTTCGCCCCTGTTCCTATACCCTTTTTACCAGCCCTAAACAACCGGCGATATGTCTCACCCGTTCCTAAGCGCAATTGGCACTTTTGCGTGGACGGTCTTGGTAGGAAGACGGCGGAATCTGCAGCGGCGCCGGCCGTAAATTCGCCACCGTTCACCGACCCAAGCTCCCGCGAGCGCGTCTGGGCCCATCCGTCTCTTCTTTCTCCAACCACCACCACATCTCTCCCCGCTTGCGTTCAGCGCCCAGCAGCCCCGCCCGTACATCACTACACATCACAATATCCTGATAGAGAAAGACATGGCCGACGACCAGGACCAGACGCAGCACGAGCACGAGCAGGAGTCCAAGGCCGAGGCCGACTCCAGCACTATCAACGTCAAGGTGCGCTTTGCTGCCCCCAAACGTGCCATGTATGCTGATGCGCACCGTGCAAAGGTCGTCACGAGCACCGGGGACGAAGTCTTCTTCAAGATCAAGAAGAATACAAAGATGTCCAAGCTGAAGGGCGCGTACGCACAGCGCGTCGGCAAGGACGTGCAGACCATCCGGTACGTCTTATCACCTTCATCAACGCGCCTTTCCCCGCGCGATCTGGGCGATCTGTTGACTGTACTATCTAGTTTCCTGTACGACGGCGAGCGCCTAGGGGAGGACGAGACGCCCAGTTCCCTCGACATGCAGGACGGTGACACGATCGACGTGATGGTTGAGCGTGCGTCCTCCCTTTGTTCCCAAATTTTCACTCGTGACTCACACGCCCTGCAGAGGTCGGAGGGGGCAGGTTATGATCATCTTACTCACTTGTCTCCCCGCCGGGTTCGCAGATCGCATAACTTGATGGATGGCGACATGTCCCCTGTTCCCCCCCGCTGGGCCGTGCTCGGTAGAGCGCGCGCACATCGAGGCTGCAGGGCGACAAAGGTTGTTGTATGCTAACTTGTGATGTCTAAATGTCGACGCTTTACCTCCTCCTGATGTTTTACCTGCTCCCGTGCTGGAGCTGAGCTTGGCTCAGATTGCACGCTGGGGCTTGGCTCGCTGCTCGAGCTTGATACCGCCGCCCACTGGGCGAGCCTATCAACGCTTGCCACGTCACCACCAAAGGCGAGGATCAATTCCTCTCCTGCCTTAGCTCAACAAGCTCGGCAGCGCCCCCCCTCTCCTTTATCATCCTTCACCACCAGCACCCCCACCATCGCCTCCTCCCCTTTCGCTATCATCACCAATAAGCCCTTGCCAGCGCACCCCCCTCCCCTCGCGCGCTGCCAAATCCTGCGCCCCCAGCGGCTGATCAGCAAATTGCCGCATTTGGCAAAGCGCGATTCTGGCGTATTCCCAACGCCGCGTGCTGCACTGCATGCGTTCCCGATTGTTCTGACTACATCCGACGCGCCCGGTCCAACAAATAAGAAAATTGGCACTGGTGACCCCGGGCTGAGGTGCTGGAAGGTTCCATGGCACGAATAGCTCAAGGTTCAAGGGTGTGAGCGGCGATAGAGTATAGTACCGTCGCGGGCGGATACGCACACCTGGAAGTGCGCTGAAGCAGGGAGAACAAACGCGAAACCGGTGTGCAGGTCTTTGTGCAACAAAGCGAGCACAACAACAACAAACAATGGTACGCGCGTGGGTCTCGTGATACCATGCAGGATGTAGAGGACGACAGTGCATCGTCGACCAGATGAGGCCGATAGGAGAGATAGTCATTAATAGATAGGATACAACGGGGACCGAAACAAAAATGCTACAATTATCGCTGCTTCACCAGGAAGCCAGCCTCAGCCTCGCAGCCTAATGCATGCGCACGTTAGCTCTTGCCACCAACAACAACATCACTATACAGCCTCCCGCTCCTCGTCCTCCTCGGCATATCCTCCACTTTCAGCTGTCCGTACCCCTTCACCTTCTTCCCCTCCGGGCGAGGCTTGCGCTCCCTAAGCCCGCCTCTGAACACCAGCGGCGCCACCACCCCCGGGCCGACGGCGAGGATGCCCGCGAGCGCGGAGAGGGCTTCGTATGCTCCTGCTCTTGAGGGACTGGCACCGCGCCGGAGGAGGCTGTAGAGGAGGAGGAGGAGGGAGACGTGCATTGCGTCGAAGCCTATGCTGCTTTGCGCTGGGTGGGAGAGGAGGGTGGAAAGGAGGAGACGGGGGGAGTGCCAGGCTCCGCGAGGGAGGGAGAGGAGGGCAAGGGCGCGGGGGAGGAATGTGAGTGGTTCTAGCAGGGTTAGCAGGCTGCTTGGGGGGAGGGTGCTGCCTGCGTCTGAGGAGAGGGTTGAGGGGAGGTATTGGGATAGGGGGAGGAAGGGGATTAGGAGGAGGAAGTGGAGGAGGAGGAGGTTTGGAAGGAAGGCGCTGGGGGTGAGGTACGGCGTGTACAGGGCTGGGAAGATGGAGGCTAGGATGGGGAGGTAGGTTGAGAGGGGGAGCCTGGGGCGAGGGATGGGCGGGTCGGCAGGTGGGGTGCTGAATAGGGCCAGGAAGAAGAGGGAGGAGGCGGTGGAGATTGCCATTAGCTGGCCGAGGAGCGGGTAGAGCCAGAGATGGGGGATGGAGTGCCGCCGGCCTTCGATGGCTACGAAGGCCGTCCAGGGGATCGTGTACAGGCAGATGTGGGAGGACCACCACCAGTTCTCGGGCGTGGAGCAGACGTGTCGCCAGGCTTCGTCGAATAGGGAGGTCTGTTCTAGCCAGGAGGCGAGGGTGAGGAGGAAGGGGCTGGCGCTGGGGGGAGGGTGGGAGGAGACGTAGTTCGTGTATGAGTATTGCAGGAACCGGATCATATCTGCTCCTTCCTTGTTAGTGTTTTGCTGGGAAAGAGGGGACGGGGAGAGGCGTACAGTACCACGTATGCGCCCCGCTTGCCAGAGTACCGAGGGCGAACACCCCCCTTGCCACTGCCCGCCCATCGCCAGCCTTGGGCCGGGGAAGGGTGTACAGGATCGCACCCAGGAGGAGGAGGATCACGAGGAGGTAGGAGAGGAGGATGAGGATGTGAAGGTAGTGCGAGGGCGTGAGCTGCGTGAAGCCCGAGAGGAGGGTGGACATTGGGCTTGCTAGGCCGATGGGCGTGTGCAGCTGTGCAGTGGACAGAGAGTACAGTCGGCGGCGAGCGCGGGTGACAGTAGCGTGGTCGTACGGGAAGAAGAGCACGTGAGCTCCCCCTTGCTTGGTTGCTTGCTGAAACTGAATTATATCCCTCCGGGGCGGCGGGCGGCTTGAGGCTGGCTGGCTCGGTGTGTTGGGGGAAGAGGCGGGCAGGGCGGCGAGTTGATCTTGCTCGCCGGACGGTCACGCTCGTTGGAGGCTGGCAGACGGTGGCGGTGCTATCAGGGATTCGGGAGATTCGGGATGTTTGTGGGCGCTGACGTCGGCTTCAAGTTCCCGGACTAAGCTGCTTTGACTGGAAGGTGTTACGGTGCTTGGAATGGGAAGGAATGGCCACTGGTGCAGCGCAGACTCGAAGACGGTTCCCGTAGGACTCAGGCTGACCTGCCGACTCACAGCAAGGAAAGGTTGGTTATGTAATCCGCTTACCTAACACACCTTGAAATGAAAGCTTCCGCGCGAAATAATTCGGCCCTTTACTGTACCCTCACCGTCGCGCTCGTCTGCCTACACTGCAGATCCGTGACATCCCTCGCATACCCGCTCCCTCTCCCAAAGGCAACGGCAGCCCCGCCCACCCCCACGCCCGGCCAGATCATGCGGCTCACGCGACCCACCCTGCGTGGGCACGTCCCCCCGTCCCCCTTCGCCTCCCCCCTCTCCCGCGCGCCCCCATCCCGCCTCGGCCCTCTCTCCCGCGGCGCTCCAAGCCCAATCGGCCGCTCGCACGCCCACCGCCCAGGCCCAAGCCGGGGGAGAGTGAACACAAAGTATAAGCAGCCACCGCAGTCCGTGTACAGGCAGGTGCTTAGTAGGGTCCTTAAGGCGGAGAGGGATGAGAGGGTCGATATCACTATGGCTCTCACGCCGGTTAAGACGTGCGTGAGGCTTCCTTCTGGCTTTGCACTGCGTCTGTATACTGGCGTACAGCAAAGACAGTGTTTGAAAGGCATGCTCACGCACACACAGGTGGATGGGCGGGTTCACCAAGCCCCGAGACCTGCGCGCTACCAACTGGTGGCCCGGCGGCGCCTACCTAGTCAAGAACAAGCTCTACGAGCGTCCCGCCGCCGAAGCCTACGTTCCCTACACCGTCTACCTCCTCGAGACGCGGTACAAGGTCCGGTACGGCCAGGGCCGGCCCGCGGTGCCCGAGCACGTAGTGGGCATGTGCCCCGCGGACGTCTTCCCCGCCCTGCTCAAGAAGATGAACAGCACGCCGCACTTGTTTCGGCAGGCGATGGATAATGCCATCTGGCCGTTTGATTGGCAGTTCGAGAGGAAGAAGACGAACAAGTGGTGGGCGAACATTGATGAGCTGGTCAGGTTCGGCGTTATTGACCAGTTGACCGCGGAGGAGATGGAGAGGAGGAGGGCGGAGAAGCTCGCGCTGAAGGAGGAGGACGAGGATGAGGAGGACGAGGATGGGGAGGAGGACGAGGAGCAAGTGCTGAGCGTGCACGGGCAGGAGCTCGATAAAGTCAAACGAGTTAAGGAGGTGGACGACGACCTGGAGATTCCTCTGTCCATGCCGATGGAGGAGGAGGAGCTGGAGTTGCCTGCGTCTGAGGAGGAGGGGCCAGAGTTGCCTCTGTCTGTGAGGACGGAGGAGGAGGGCGAAGAGCTGGAAGCAGAGGAGGACGAGGAGACGGCCCGGTTCCGGGAGCGGCACGCGATGCGCGCGCTCAAGCGGGGCGACTTCCTCCCGCATATGCAGACTATGCCTGAGGGGCCGGATGTGCGTGAGGAGGGAGAGGGACAGGCTGCTCTGGCGACCGACCCTGGGGAAATGGTCGACTCGGACGCATCTCCGACTGGTTGCGATGGCCCAGAAGCGGTTGTTGAAGCACCTGCTGCAATACCCCCAACCTCCGAACTGGACACTGCGTCCGAATCGGAGAAGCCTCTGGAGAGCCAGTCTGCCGAGGAGGCCGGCACACCCGAGGCCGGCGCTGAGACCGCCGAGCCCTTGCCCGAGTTCGCCCCGCCCGAGACAGCGATTCCAGAGGACGTCGAGGAGGCGTTGGAGAGGTTGGCAGAGGCGCAGGAGGCGGAGATGGGCGTTGAGGACGTTGAGGTCATTCCTGAGGATGTTGAGGGGATCGAGGTGGTTGAGGGTGACCCGTCAATTTCTGAAGCAACCGAAGGCCTACACCCCGAGTCAGAACAATCATCAGATTCCCCATCCACCATCTCCCCACACCCCGAGCCCGCCAACCCCGAGATCCCCTCCCCGCCCGAGCACACCAGCACCACCTCATCCGTCACTCCCTCCGCGCCCTCCTCCTTCCCCCAAATCATCAAGCGCACATTCTCGACCTCCCTCTCTCGTTTCTTCGCCCCGACCTCGCTCGCGCTCTTCCCCCGCGCCCGCACGCCCCCGCGCCGGTCCCCCTCCAACCTCCCGTTCTCAAACCCCAACCCCTTGGGCCGCATGCCCCTCGAGCAGGCGCAGGGCGAAGAGGTCTTCCGCCGACCCGCGCCACCCCACCTCGACCGCGTCGCCCCTACTGACATATATGACACTATCCTTGACAACTCACAACCGCCCGCGTGGGCGAAGGCCGTCGAGCTCAAGCGGCGGCACGAGGGCGTGGAGGACATCAACAGGGAGGCGATGGCGCTGCTTGCGGACATCCCGAAGGACCGGAGCGGCATCATCGACGTGAAGAAGATGACGGACAAGCAGATCGAGACGTACGTCCGGCTTAGCGCTGCGGGCGCGGAGGGCTTGCCCACCATCTACGTCCCGCCCATCAAGCGGATCATGCGACGTCTGGTCTTGTCGGAGGAGAAGAAAGCCATGAAGGAATCGCTAGGCGCGCCCGAGCAAGAGCCGTCACCTGACGCGGTCTCCCTGCAGGAGCGCAGGAAACAGTACAAGCCGCTTCTGGCAGAGAAACCCTTCTTCCGCCCACTGCTCTCAATGACTTTGCCGACCCGCCCCATCGCCGCCTCCATACTCCGCCTCAGCAAGTCCCTCACCCGTGGCCTGCCGTACTACGCCGCCGTGTCGAGCGACGACCGCAAGCACGCCAGCTCGTTCGGGAGCCGGATGCGGGAGATGCGCCTTACCCGCATGCGCGGGCTGTGTATTGATGCCGCCCTCCGTCTGCAGGGTCATCGCGGCGGGTTCGTTGGACTACGACTGACGCCCGGCGACCTGGGCCGTGGGATCAACGGCGAGGGCCTGGAGTGGGAGTACCAGGGCAAGATCCCTGTCTACTTTGGAAGCTTCCAGCCTCGCCTGGATGAGCAGATGCGGATTTGGAAGGAGGAGGAAGGCTCGGAGATCTGCACGCTAGGCCTCATGGACGAGTTTGGCCTCCCGCTGAACGAAAGCCAGAAGCGCCGCAACGCCCTCTCCAAGACTAAAATGAGCGACGCTGAGCTGGAGGCGTATCAGAAAGAGAGTGAAGAGGAGCAGCCTCTGACCGAGGAGGACGAAATGGCGATGCACACGACCGGCGAAGATCCGGCAGCCGAGACCGAGGGGGCGGACGAGCTTCCAGCGACTGAGGAGGTGGACGAGGATGCAGAGAGGCTAATGGCCAGCCACGAGAAGCCATGGTTGAAGAAACCGCCTATGGCTGCAAGACGCATCACGGCCGAAAATGCTCGCCAACGTGCTTTGAAACACCCAAAGATCAAGGCCAAGGACACCTCAGAGATCGACGGCGCGGTCCGAACGAAATTAAACGCGGAGGAACCGGAGCTGCAAGACGAGGACCCTCGGAAAAAGCCAGTCACAGGGCGGTTCCAAAAGAAGTCGTACTGGCAGCAGCGGGGGCCGGGTGAAAAGAGTCGTTTCGTCAAGCCTTTCGTCAAAAAGCCTTCCGCAAAGGAGCCTACTGTAGCGAAGTCTGTTGTGCAGAAGGAGTCTGCGAAGACAGCCTCCTCGACGGAAACCGCTGGACAGAAAGCAGGCAAGCAGAATCCTTCCACAAACGAGCCTGCCGTGGCGAAGTCTGTTGTGCAGAAGGAGTCTGCGAAGAAAGCCTCCTCGACGGCAGCCTCTGGACAGGGAGCAGGCGAGAACAAGCCGGTGGCGAAGAAGCCGTTCGTGAAGAAGCCGTGGGTGAAGAAGACCTTGTCGGAGCCATCGGGGGGGGAGTCAGGCGAGAAGAAACCGTTTGTGAAGAAGCCATTCGTTAAGAAACCGTTCGTGAAGAAGCCGGTCGAGAAAAAGCAAGGTTCTGCGGAGGGCAAACCGCCTCAACAAGCCAAGCAGAAGCAGTCAAGCGGAGAAACTGGTCCAGTAGAGGCAGCGCCGATTGCTGCTAAAGCCCAGAAGAGGGCAACTGGATAGAATGGGCCAGCGTTTTTCCGTTTCATCGGATACTCATCTCTCGTGTTTAGCATTCGGCGTCATGCATGTAGACGCTCTGCATCTCGGTAGCACATTGTATATTCTGTCTACACAATCTCCACCTCACTTAATCATATCATGCAATGGCACCCTCATCCTGATCACTGTGTTTGAGCACCATAACCACGGATCTTCTCTGCGAACGCCCACTCAGTCTCGGATGAGATAGCATCATTGATCTGGACACCACGTTCCGTCACGGTGGCGATTTGGTACTACCGCCCGTGTCAGTATTGTCGTGGCAAGTGAGAAAAGAATCGTACCTTGTTCAGCGACCGCGCATCACGATAGAATAGCACCTTCATACACTCCTGGATGATAACGCGTGCCTCTTCCTCCGTCAAGGTGGTCTCGCGGCCCTCAACGGCTTTCCGCAGCAACGGTTGGGCGATGTATGCGCCGTATCCAGAGGCAAGGGTCGAGGCGGTGTAGGTTGTCCCGAGCAGGTCCACGTAGCCCATGAAGCTGGAGGGGAGTGAGCACAATAACAATGCACAGATTGGCGATACATACGATTGGCCATCCTTGAACCCGCCCACGAGCAGCGAGTTCCACAGCGGGTTCATCTTGGTCCGCCGGCCGTACATTACCTGCGAGAGGTAGTGGTAGATTTCATCAGGGCCGAGTTTGTGACCGTCATCAGAGGTGTACTCGTCAATCCTGTAACAGCATCAGTAAGATGCTCTGCGTTGCGTAACATCATGAAACCCACATCAGGTCGTTAAGTAGGTGCTGCAGGTACTGGAAGTCGGACATGTCTCCGCCTGCACCAATAAGCGTGTACTGCCCAACAGCGTGCAGACGGCTGATATCCTTGAATCGCGCAAGAGAGCCATACGAAGCTGTCCATCCAAGGCCATAAGCATATATCTACCGTCGAGGGTAGGGAACGCACCAAGGCAATCAGCAGCCATCATAATCCCGTCCTTGTACTTCAAGGCCAGCACAGAGGTACCTGTCACTATAGGTTGCCTGTATGCATGTGAGCAGCAGTCACTGGATGAACAATATAGACACGGACTGGGTGTGCTGCACGCCTTGGGTGAACGCGTCATGCTGTTGCCCGTGTCTCTGGCGCTCGTGAACAGGGTAAGTCGAGTACAGGTCGACGGCCTCATTGCGCTGAACACCCGTAAGCATGCAGCCCCATGTTCAGATAATATATCTTACCGGGCGGCCCCAAGAGAGAGGGAAATGATCCATTTTTAAGTAGTGTGGAAGAGAGGACGTCTGACCAGGAGAGGTACACGAATGGGAACGACGCGCAAGCTACTGCACTGCCACAAAGAAAGAAGCACCGGAAGCTTTTGACGCGTACGTTCCCCCTTTGGTCGAAATCGGAACGTCGAGAAAGCAAACTCAACTGATTGTGCTGGACAGTTTGACCTACACGAATGAATTCAAGATGTTAATTTCGACACTGTGCAAGATCACGGAATGTGATCGGAGTTATCATTTCCATCACAAATGCCGATTTCTGCGTCCAAGCGGGCCAGACTGGAGCATCGAAATATGTCCATTTCTGTCCTCGGACGATCTATCCGAAAGTAGACAAGCTCAGATTCATCGCCTGGCACTGATCCACCTCTTGCCATGGCTTTGTTCCTTCAGGCACGCTCAGCACCCTTATCTCCTTGCCCTGCGCGGCGCCAACAGGATGCCATGTCCCTTGTTGCACAAGCGTGCTGTACATGTTCGTGTAGCCGCGGACAGTCAAATATGCGGGATTCGGATTCGGGTTGTAAGACCGGATGAAGGATGACCACCGGTCCAGGATGGACTGCGCGAAGGGCAGGTCGTTCGCGTCGCGGTAAGGAAGAGCCGCGCGATTCAGGGAGCCGAACACGAGGTAGAGATCACCAGAGTGGCAGCTGTTCCGCCATTCAGTACATTGACTATGGTCGCATAGTGTGTGGGTGATGCTTACTGGAAATACTCTTGACTCGGGTCTCCATTCGGGAACTGGGATGTGACCGGGGGAGTGCAGACAGGGAAGTTTGGGCTCCACCAATTGAGCTGATAGCTTCTTTCAAACTGGTAGTACCAGAGGCTTTCGAACAGGCTGTGGTTCAACGCTGATGAAGCGGTCGCTTCCGAGAGACATCGAAAGATCGTGTCCGTCGCCATACGAGCAGTCACATTGAAGACATTGAGTGTACTATTGGTGCTGTTTGGCTCCGGGAAAAGGCCGGTCGAGAGGATGCCTTGCACTGAAGAATTGGTGCACCTGAACAGCATGTAAGTTCTAGCATTGACGGGAACGAGCGTGACGGGTACCCAGTAACAGCAATCGCAGCGTTGAGCAGACTCTCTCCCTGTGTCGGATATCCGATGAGTGCAGCGCCGTCGTCCCTCATGTTGCCAATCATGACATTCACTCGGGCAAGTGGGCCCGTACCAGTCAGAGGCAGGTCTGTAGTCGTCACATATGTCCCATCTATCACCGGTGAGCTACTTGCACGTCAGCATCTGTCGTCTCATGGCAGGTCAATGCACGTACTTCGCGACGGTGGCTAGACCCACCAGCTTAAGCGGATCGTACGTCTTAAGGCAGCTCAGTTGCTGGGCTACATCGCTCGTTGAATTGCAGCCAGTGAGCTCCAAGATCCCCTGTGTCGTGGTGTTGAACTCCTGCTCAACGGTGTTGTAGTACGTCAAGGGTGCGGATGAGCCGCTTCCGACAGGATCGCTCTGCAAGATGGCACCCGCAAAGAGCCCGATGGCGGGGGGGCTGCCGAGGAGCACGCGTATACTCGATGCACCTGCACTCTGTCCACTGATCGTCACGCGCGCTGGGTCCCCACCAAACGCTGTAATATGCTGCTGCACCCATTGGAGCGCCGTGACCTGGTCCCCGATGCCGTACGAGCCATTCGTCTTCCCATCCGGCAATGCGAGGAAGCCGAGCGTCGAGAGGCGGTAGTTGATCGTCACGACAACCACGTCACCGCGGGATGCGACGGCGCCGCCGTCGAAGGTGGGATCGGAGGACATGCCGTTGACGAACCCACCGCCGTGGACCCAGACGAGTACGGATTTGAGTGCACTTGGCGCCGGCTGGGAGGAGGCAGGAAGGTAGGGAGTCCAGATGTTAAGGAAGAGACAGTTCTCGCTCCCGTTGCCCATGTTTCCGACTTGAGTGCATTGTGATTGGTAGGCGGTCGCGTTGATCGTGCTCGGACCTGTGTACACGGTCGAGTACTCGAACCGTGCAGGTGGGTTGGCGTATGGGATACCGAGGAAGCGGAAGGACAGCTGATCGCGAGTGCTGCAATGTGATCAGGTCCAGTAATGTGCGCGTGGGCCAACAATGTGCGCACCCAGTGAAGCTCAAGTTCGCGCTTTGAACACCCACCTCATACTTGCTATCCTGCGGCGGGTTGATCTCCCAGTTCTCCGGGTTCGAGCCATTGCCCGTGATAGCCCAACCCGCACTCTGCGCACAAAGCGCCGGCAGCTTCTCGTTACAGTCCGCAGCGAGGAGTGTACCGAACGGGCCGACAGCCTGACACTGCCCGCTCGTGGTCGGCGCGACCCAGTACCGCTGCAGGAAGGGGTGCTGGCCCGTGTACGTCTGGTAGGCGAGCTGCCGTGTCAGGTCCGCGCTGAAGTTGGGGGTGCTGGGCGAGAGGAGGGACTCATTGAGCGCGGAGCAGGACGAGACGGCCGCGCTGCTGTTGACGGGCGTCGAGAGAAGGAGTGCGGACTGATGCTGGGAAAACTCCGTCCCTGGCCCGGTTGTGAGCCTCGGTCAAGTCGGTAGGCTGTAGGCACTCACAGTCAAGGTCGTTCTGGAATAACAGCGTCAGGTCACTCCCCAGAGAGCCAGGAGAAGGCACGGCGCGCGCCAACCCCGCAAGCAGTAACGCCAATCCGACGATATGCACCATAGCTGTCGCCAGCATCTCCTCCCAACGCTACCTCACCGTCTCTTTATACCTCCATCACCTAAGCATCGAAGCAGAACGAAAGGAAATGATCTGAATGGCACGCTGTCCAGGACGGTCACGAGGAAGAGCGAATGCTGGTGGAAGCCCGCGTTGGTCCGACGGTGAATGAGGAGAGAGGTGAGGGGAGCGCTTCCTCGCTTCCCTTTCTCCTTATGGATGCTGCGGGGAAACATATTTGGCCGGGATTTTCCCAAAGAGGAATCCCGGAGCGAACATGACGCGCTCTTTCCACATTCCACTCTGGAGGCGCCGAAGGAGCACAAGGCGCTGATGCTTCCAAAATACGGTGTTTATTTTCGTGCTTCCCGTCAACCACATGAAGAAGTGCTGTACGGTACTCTAGTCTAGTACTTAGCCTCTCCGTCCCGCTTGAACACCTTCCCGCCTTTCATCACAAACACGACAGACTCCGGCTGGATCGCTTCCACAAAGTCCTTCTCCAGATCGCCCTTGATCGCAATGATATCCGCTGCATAGCCGGGCTTGATGAGCCCGAGTGGGAGGGCATTGTCGCCCAGCTTCTCTCCTTTCCCGCTCCTCGCGAGCCCAACCAACTCCTTCAGCTTCCTCTTCCTCCCCTTGCCGCTATACTCCATCCCGACGACGAGTTCGCCCGAGACGAGCGTCGCAGCTCTGAGCACCTCCCGCCAGCGCATCCCGTTCTCGTACATCAGCCGCAGCTCAAGCGCGTTCTCCCCGTGTGCCATCACGCCTGTGTCCCCACCAGCGGCAATCTTAAGACCCGGGATCTTAAGGCCGGCGGCGAACGCAGTCTGCAGCTTCGGCCACCGGCCGGCCCCACCCGCCAGGAAGAATGCGGAGAGTGTCGGCACCCATGTCACACCGGCTTGCGCCATCGCCTCCAATCCCTCGATGTCCACCTCGGGGCCGTGCTCGACACTGTCGATGCCCAGCCGACTCAGCGTTTTGATCGATTGGGCCATCGACGCGTGCGCGGTGATCTTGACACCTAATGAGTGTGCAGTGTTGATCATCATCGAGATTTCGTCTTCTGCGAAGAGAGGAAGGTTCGCTTCGCCTTTCGCGGGATCGACAGGCCCAAGGCGACCACGGAAGGCGTAGTCTTCACTCATCCGGTCAGTCCAGCTGTCTGTATGGCTGAAGAGGAAGCAGACCTGCGTAAATCTGCACTATGTTGGCGTCTGGTACATTGGTTCAACAAGTGCTCTCACCTTGATCCAGTCCGCCCCTGCACCAATCTGCCGTCGAACAGCTTTCCGGCACTCATCAGGTCCGTCAGCCGCATCAGCGCCAGTAGCACCGTCAACGTCGTTCTTGCTAGGATTGCGCTCGGACTTAGGTCCTGGCGCAGTAGCGTTAGTCTTCGTGCGATGGAACAATAGACCGCTTACCATATGAGCCCGTCGAGACAATAGCCCGGGTGACGCAGAAGTACCTCGGTCCTGGTACCAGACCGAGCGCGATACACTTCCGAACTGCGAGATCAGCATCTTCAGCACCTTCAGTTCCAAGATCCCTGTTCTCCGCTCAGCTTAGACTCGAACGGTTTAGCGCGTCGCGTACCTGACGGTGGTGAACCCCGCCATGATAGTGGCCCTCGCGTGTGTGACAGCTCGAACGACCCTCTCTGGAACCGACTGCTTTGTTACTTGGTCGGACCACGACACATCCTTCATAGGATGCAAAAAGACTGCAAACCGTCAGCACATTCAGGGCAGAAGCAAGAGCGTAAATGCGTACAATGAACATGCGCGTCGACGAACCCAGGCAGCACCGTCAGCCCCCGGAGGTCCAGCACCTCTTCTTCCCCTGGCTCATGCAGGAGCTCAAGATCCTCTTTCGTCGTGCTGCGCACGTAGCTGACGAGCCCGCTCGGCTTATCGACCACGACCGTCTGGTCGCTCAGGAAGCACGCCGTGGCCTCTTTGAACTCCGGGTCGAACAGCTTCGAGGTGAGAATGAGCATGATGGTCGACAGAGCGAGAGGTGCCGGTTGGAAACTGGGATGAAACCTCTGCCATTCCGGTCGCTAATGGTAGATGCTGCCTTATCGGGAAGACTCCATCCAGTCAGAGACGTCATCCCGGTCGCTGTTCCGACCGACAGAGACGCCCGCGTCCCGGGCGCAACATGAGCGCTCATTATGTAAGCGAGTGGCGATGCATAATTTTGCGGAACCCTGACCTGCTGTTTTGCTAGTGCGCTCCATACCAGACCGCATTGTTACCATGGCCCGCCGAAGAAAGAATCGCACGCACAACAAAGGAGCTGCTCCGGTTGGTGAAGGGGATAGCACGACACCCAAGTCGTTCATTATCAAGCATGGTCAGGTGGGCAGCGCACTGGGTAGTCTTGTGAGGGATATGAGGAAGGTCATGGAGCCGAACACTGCTTCACGTTTACGAGTACGTATAGACGCGATTATGATCGACCTGGCTTAACATATTACGTAGGAACGAACCCGAAACAAGCTGAAAGACTACCTTGTCCTCGCACCCGCACTCAGGGTCTCGCACATCCTCCTCTTCACGCTGACCGACAAGTCGCCCTACCTGCGGATCGTGCGCACTCCCTCCGGGCCAACAGCCACCTTCCGCATAGAGCGGTACTCCACCATGTCTGATATCCGGATGAGCAAGCGCAAACCGAGTGGCGAGGGCATCGAGTACCGTACGGCGCCGCTGATGGTGCTCTCGCAGTTCCCGACTCAGGCGCCGCACTCGCTCGTCGCCAAGCTGCTGCAGAGCCTGTTTCCCCCGCTGTCGCCACTCACTCTCAAACCTTCTGCGGCGAGGAGGGTCGTTCTCATATCGTACAATGCGGAGACGAACACCATCCTGCTGCGGCACTACCTGATCTCTGTGCGCTCCTATGGCGTCAGCCGAAGAGTCAGGAAGGTGCTCAGGCCAGGGCTGGATCTAGGAAACGTGAAGGATGTGGCCGATTGGCTACTCGGAGAAGAGGGGTATGAGAGCGCAAGCAGCGCCGGAAGCGAGGGCGAGGAGATCGAGTTCCCCCAGTCGCTGAGGGGGGAGGGCAGCGTGAGAGGTGAAGGGAGCGTGCAGGGAGAGAGGAAGAGAGCGGTCAAGCTGGAGGAAGTCGGGCCAAGGATGGAGCTCAAGCTTGTCAAGATCACAGAAGGAGTACCCGGCAAAGAGGGCGGTGTGATCTTCCATGAGTTTGGTGCGTATCCTCTTCTACACCTTCCCAGAGCAGCGCTAATGTTTGGTTTAGTACACAAAACCGCTCAGGAGCGGAAGGCGCAGGAGGTGGAGATTAAGGAACGGGAAAAGATACGAAAGCAGAGGAGAGAGGAGCAAGAACGCAATGTTGCTCGCAAGAAAGAGGCAACCGGTGACGGCGAGGATGAGGAGGACGGGGGGGAAGATGCTCAGGAGCAGGAGCTCGAAGATGATGCGGAAGACGGAGAGGCGATCGAAGCGGAAGAAGATTGGGAAGATGAGATCGAGGAGGCAGAGCAGACCGAAGACGAGAGCGAGCGTGACGGAGAGGAAGAAGCAAGGCCGCCTCCACCGAAGCGACTCAAAGCTCGTCGATGATCATTGCTAGCACCATGTTGCTGTTCATTTCGAGCTCTCATTCCGCACTTGTAATGTCATCGCATTATCTTCGGTTCCTGCTCTGGCCGGCTGCGCCGCTTGGCCCACCTGCTGCACTGCGCTTGATCTCTTCCTCGTCCAATCCTGCCTCAGCCAAGATCTTTTCCACTTCTTCCAGCAATGGCTTGTATGATGCTGAGAGGCGTCAGCTCAACCCTAATGGGATCATCAGTGGGACAGACCATATTTCTCCTGGGCAAGCTCGAAGCCATCTCTCCGCAACTGCTTGCCTCGGTTGTGTGTGATCTCTACGGCTTTCTGTGCCCAATATATACCTGACAGCGTTATGAGATTAGAATGATGGCGATATAAAGGTGCTGATCACGAGATCTGTCGTAGAACATGGCAATGGTTTCGCCAGGCAGCGGTGTGCTGATGACATCCTCAGGAGATCGAGTTGCATCTTTGGCCACGCCCATGAATGCAGTTGCTTTGACACGCAACTCCTCGTCCGTCATAGACGTGCCTTCCGCTCCAGGCTCGGTCGGTAGATCGTCAGGCTGTTCTTCATCACGATCCATGTCCTCATCCTCCTCGTTTCCTTTAGGCCTGTTAAGTTCCAGACTGTCCTCGTCGCTGTCATCACTGTCACTGTCATCGCTGCTTTCCTCGTTTCCAAACACGACCGTGTTCGGCCGCAGGCAGAAATATCGATCCATCTTGTCAAGTTGCAACGCATAGAAATCATCCAACGTGTACTCGCGGGCACCTGATTCATAGATTCCGCCGTAGCTACAAGCGGATGAGAGTTATGTCCCAGCAGAAACGTAGTCTCTCACATGTAGAGAGTATTTCGTAGGACAGCCAGCATTGCATTGTATCGAGGTAGAGGGCGTGAATCCTCTGGATCATAAGGTTCATTCTCGTCCGCTACGTAAGTGACCTCGGGAGGTTTGAAAGGCTTTAACGCCTCTGTAGGCTTGGGTTGTCCGGACGGTTCAAGCTGTAGGTACATGAGATTAACGACAGAAATATAGACGACGAGGCATACATCGACCTCCATTGCATCTCCCTCGTCCTCGTCCTCATCACTGCTCTCGCTTTGTTCATGGACCAGAGGCTGCGCTACTGGCTGTGCCTTCTTCTTCCTTGCACCCGTTTTCTTCTTCGGCCTCTTCAGCATGAGTGAGACCCACCTGCCGTTACCAATGGTTTGGTATCCATACCTGCGAAGCAGTTAGAACAGCGGAGACAAAGACGCACACCGCTCACATGTCATTATAGAAAGTGCTCTCCAATGTTTCCTCGTCCCTGTCGTTGTCGAATACCCCACCGAACATAATGCCCACGCTGCGATTGGCCCAGTACGCCATGGTGCAGCCGGACCGGACTGAGGGTGGGTATCCAGCTTTCTTGCGTCGCTCCCATTTAATCAGCTTCGGATCAAGGTCCATGCTTCAACAAGGGTTAGCCCCAGGGCGACACCTGCGAAAACAAATAGCATACCGAAGGAGCCACGTGTCCTCCAAAGCAATTCCTTGTGTCCGCTTGCCCTTGACGTACTCCTTGCAATACCCGCCTGCACTGAACGTTCAGCAGTTGTGCAAACGGTTGTTTGTTGACTTGCCATGAAGAATAACACCTTCCAGAACTGGAAGGAAAGAGAAGCCGCTTCGTGGTCTGCAAGCAACGGCTCAGCGTTCAGGAATGAACAAATAGCAGTGATACCATACGATGGCTTCCGATCAGCATCCTTGAGCTCTACTTGTTCCCACTTATACGTCTGAGTGTCGAACAACCACAGATCATTGAGGTAGTTGGCTGGCAGGGGATCAGAGCAGCACATGATTGTTGTGAAGGCACGCACTTCGGATACCCGGATCGTAGAAGCCACCAAAGAGCACGATTAGGTGTTTCCATGCAGCCATTCTACAGCCAACCACCAATCAGTTTGTATGTGATCAAGACCTCAACATGAGACCTCGCACCGATGACCCGATCGGGCAGTAGGCCGGACCTTGGTGTCGATCCTCTCCCATGAGCTTGTAGGGATGTCGAATTCCCATAAGTCTCGGTAGTGATGAAATGTGGTTTGATTTAGAGAGGAGAACTCTCCACCTGCGCAGATGTTCAGGGAATGTTCACATCTGGGGCGGGCAGCAATAGCACGCACCAAAGAGATACAGCTTTCCGCCTCCTTGTGGCATACCGACCACGGCATGCGCTGATCGTGGACCAGGACATGTCGGCGACGCATAGCGGCGCCATTCATCCTATGGCAATGTCAAAACGATGAAGGAATGATACGGCATTGCACGCGCACCTTATCAGGTGTGTAGCGGTATACATCATTGTAGAAATGCTGCACGGGCATCAGCGCCGTAAGCGGGTAGCTGGGAGCAGCCTGACGTACCGCTTTCCCATCATCACTGAAATATTCCCCGCCTACACTGACAATCTCTCCTCAGCCACGATACTAACTCAACATTCCATCATACCAATACTCCAGAGATAATTGCCGTTCGGATCAGGCGTGAAGGTCGCATTGGCTCGGCGACTCGGAGGACCCTCGACGGTCTCCTCGGTCACACGATGTTTCTGGCGAGCAATCAGTTCCTGCTTGATGGTGATAGGGAACATTGACAGACCTCCTCCCATTCCTTTCTCATCTGTGACATTAGTCCATGTCGGTTGTGCATCTTGATCGTACTGTGTGAAGACAGCGCACCTCCTCCAAAATCGTCTCCAAATCCTGATCATCGCGATCATCCTTGCCTCCTTTCTTGGTCACTTTCTCTTCCTTCTTGGCCAATTTCTTCTCAGCCTTGATTTTCTTAGCCGCTTTCGTAGATGCGTTTGCTTTCTTTTTGGCCATAGCCTATGGCCGTCGACGGCGGCAAGCGCCGATACGTCGATTCCCACCAACACAGAGAGCTAGGGTTCAGTTGGGGCTTCGATTTCGGGTCGGCGATAATGTAGTTCCATTGCATTCATAACCGGGTTGTGTTACATGTTGCGGACACTGGTCCTTACGCTCTATCTCAGTCCTTTAATAATAAAACATAGGGATACACTTTTATACCCATGCGATATCGATTCGCGGACCTCCGTATCTCGTCGGGTCATTGATGTGCGTCACTCACTTCCATGACCTGACAGCGACGTATATGCGCAGAACAGCCCGTCCTCGAAATGAGGATGCGTGTCTGGCACTGGATCCTCATCACCGTGGCACTTAGTTGCATGTTTCCACCAGAAGATCTCTTTGACCTGAACCTCTGTCAGCCTGCGTCAAGATGAAGATGATGGCGGTGACGCTCACCTTGACGTCTCCTGATCGCACGCCATCCAACGGTATCCACTTGTTGCATCGGTGGCAACGACCCTCGCGCATGAATTCTTTCATATTTTTCGTGTTGACGGCACGCTCTGATGTTCGGAATGCAATCGGTGGATAAAAAGGTCTTCCGGTGCGAGCAGAAATGCCTGCTCAGTGCTTAGTTGAAACGGTGATGCTTTGCTCATGAGGTAGCTTACCGTGATGGTGTTGCATATGATAGCTATATGCGCGCATTTGTCAGTCAATTGTCACTAAATTCAAAGGGAATAAGAACGTACTCTGATAGAGATAATCAGCATACCGGACAAAGAGGGTGGAAGGAGAAGACTGACTGTATGCAGAGACCTTAGTTTTATAGGCTACTCTCTTGCCCTCACCACCCCGGCTGAATGGCTCGATGCAAATGGGACACATTGCAACTTTGTCTTTGCCCAAGCCCTTCACAAGTCTCGGTGTATACAAATCGTATGCCGACCGAGGTTCATTCCAAGTCCAGCCACCTTGAGGATGCTTGACGGTCATCCCGCTTGAAGGATAATAAGAATTATACCGACTTCAATCAAGGAAGCACTCACACTTGCCGCAGTGCGCGTGGTCCTAGTTCGTCGTGAGGAGCGAAGAACGATGATATCGGCCAGCGCCGGTAGAAGATGGAGAAGTCTTCGACGATGGGGAAGCCTTCAGGGAAAACTCGCTGGATGTATGCGCCATTGTCGTCGAAAACTAGGGAGTCACGTTCGGAGTTTGCAGGCGAAGACGGATCCTCCATAGACTCGGCAGGCGACACCGTAGCAGGCTGTGGATCGTCCGACCCCGCGCTGCTGCTCGTCGTTTTGATAGTAGTGGAGCTGGTATCTCCGGGAACGGATCGCTGAGATGAAGTAAGGGAAGTGAGTGTACTTGATGTCCAAGTTCGACTCGCTCGATGTGAGGTAGACGTAGCCGTACTGGTGGAGGATACACGATGGCGCCGTAACCTGGTAGTAGTCCCAGAGGGAGTCGGAGTCGGAGCAGATATTGCCAGCCGGAACCGTTTGGTGGGGGGCGGAGCCGGCTCTTCTATTATCAAGGGCCTCTTGTTTGTGGAGGATGATTGGCTGTTAGGCGAGTCATCGTTAGAGGAAAGAGATGTCAACGCCGAGGACGGAGCAGGAGAAGGCGGCACGTGATCGAGACCCTCTTTCTCCCAATCAGCAGTGCTGCGAAGTGCGGACACGGGGGTATTGACCCTCTCATGTCTTTTAAAGCCCGAGGGTAGAACGGCAAGATAACCGTCGGCCGTGAGGGAGAATATCGACTTGTGGCTGGAAGACGAGCTTGATCGGGAATGGGCAGATGCAGGCGGTTGCGTAGCCGCAACATGCTCGGTGACGCAGATAGTTGCAGCTTGAACCTCGGTTGCAGGCTTCGAAATCACTGGAGGAGGAAGCACCTCGGGGATGACGGGCGAGACAGAGCGCATTTCGAAGTTGCCGAGGAAGGGGTTGGGACTATGAAGGATTCGGCGAGACTGTGTCAGCACAGGAGAGGGCGGGTTTGAGCTAGAGGTGCGAGAAGGGGAGTTAGGGTTGGAGAAAGAGAAGTCAGGGGGCTCGTAAGATGGATCTGAGCAACCTGCAAGCTGATGAGAGGGAGGCGAGTCAGGACTTTCTTGCACTTGATGCGGGGGAGTGAAGGAGGGAAAGTCCTGAGAAAGCAAGTAAGAGCCGTTCTTAACCCAATTTCTTACGCATGTACATCATCATACAGAAACAGTTTCGGAGGAGAGCTGAAGACAGACACATCGTCAGAGGGAAAGGTGTGGTCGACGAGGTCGGAAGTGGGGAAAGACACTGGCGTCGAGTAGGTCCGACGCGGATGAGAGTCAACGCCGAATGCAGAGACAATGCTTTGCCACTCTTCAGTGGCATGCTCAGCATCAATGAAGGGATTCGCATGCAAATATAAAGGAGGGGACAGCGACGGAAAAGAATGAGCGTGTTGCGGAGTGCGGCTCTGGGATGCGGCCGAGCTCCGAGACTGACTTCTCGACGCGGGTCGGCGGTCAGGCGGCGATGTGGATGTGGGACTGATATGCAGCCAGTCTTCCAACTTCACACTAGGGGGACTATCACGCTTTCTTGTACGTCGCTTAGAAGGGGTGTTCGTGATGTTCGCCAGTGGTTCATAATTAGCCATAATCGATGCAAGCTCAGGTAGAACGACTCTTGAGTATGAAAGGACGTGGTGGGTGAAGACAGAAACGCGACGACGCGTCTCGGATCCAGTTCGCGCGACTTCGCCGTCGCGCTCTCTTCGGAAGAGCTGTCCGCCATACCCCAGCTTCACTATTAGCCCAAATGGAGGTCATTACCTTAAGCGATGATGACGATCTGGAGCCATCTTCGCAGCTCTCACAAGGGTCGCTGCTTGAGAGCCTGGACCGTGATATGCAGCAATGGTCAGCTCTGGCGAGCCAGCCATCCAGTAACGGGTCCCGCAAGAGGAAACGCAGCACAGTTGACAACGAGGCGGAAAGCTCGGCAAATACCTCAAAGGTGTGCTCAGACACCTATCAGTCTATGATATGTAGCAGACGTCTTCCTGAAGGTGGATCGGGCGCAGAAAGCTCTGGATAAGAAGGTGGAGGCGGACAGAAAGAAAGCGGAGCGGGAAAGGCTGAAGGTATGCACGTCAACGGCCGTCCATGGTACTTCCTCTCATGTAACATGAGGCTGAGCGGGAAGCGGCAAAGGTTGCAATGGCAGCAGAAAAAGAAAAGTCCAAGACCCTCAAGACCATCAATAAACTTGTCCCGGACAAAAAGGATACACTACCGGACATGTTTATCGAGATATGCTCTGCGTTAGACGAGTCGCCTCAGTTCCAGCCCATTGCACATCATGTACGAGCCATGATAGTTGAGAAATCGGGACATCCAGGTGCGGGAGACTGGCCCATACGAGTCGTAGATGAGCTCGATCCCCCCAACACTATCTGCTGGAGGCGACGAGTCACAGCCCGATTCGACAAAGGCAAGCGTCAGTTTGTTCCCCTGGACCACCCACAAAGCGTGATGGAGAACGCTCGCTTGTTATACTTGCAGGAAGAGCATCTTCAGAATGGCTTGAAGAACGGAAGATTCGAGCAAACCGTGCAGCGCCTGCGAGATGAGCTCTGTCCGAACGGACTGCTGTTCGCAATGATCGACGGGAGCAGCGGGTCGAAGGTCATCGAGCGGCAACTCACAATGATGATGATGAAACATCGGCTCAATGTCATTCGCGTTGAAGGACCGGAAGACGCTGCAACCTGGCTGTATGATATCACTGCTGACCTAGGATTCAAGCCACATCGGTACGAGCTGTATGTTAATCCGGTCCATAACTGATTCCCCTACAAAGGCTACTCGAGAAATCGCATCTTCCCAATATTGGCGACACGAAGATCGATACAGGCGCCAACGCGCACGACACCTGGTACAAAATGCTAATGCAGGTTCCTCGGATGACCGAATCAGCTGCACAGGGCGTCATGCAACAATATCCGACATTCCACTCCCTCATGTCGGCGTACGAGAAAACTGGCTGGAGAGGCGAGGATTTTCTGAAAGAAATCTTAGTGAGAGCGTACGCGCAGTTCCCACGCTTGTGACCTCATGCTCGTACAGATTACGAAGCGAAAGGATGGAATGGATAGGCAGAGATTGCGGCTTGGTGCACAACTGTCGAGACGCGTTTGGAGGGCACTCACTTCCACTGATCCGGATGAACTTCTAGCAAACTTTGGGCAAGCAGATGACGGCGTTGATGAGGATGAATAGCGAAGCTAGTCCTCTTGCCTTCCACGCATTGTATATTGAACGTACACCCAGCATTGTATATTGTTTACCACTAGCCGAATTCACCGGTCCTGCTTCTGTCCCAGCTTGGCGATACACGTGTTGTGGCAAGCCTGCTGAATGACTCGCAGCACTTGTTGACAGCTTTGTCTGCGTCGATTTCATTAGGCGTCTAGCCTGCGCTGATATCGAGTCAGGAACCACGGGGCATGGTTGGGGCATGCCACGAGCTGACTGGTCGACCAAAATGCGTCACCGGAACGATTCAAGAGATGTTGCTCGTTTGCCCGTTGCAGCGCCGTGTTTTGTTGAGGGGTTGTTTGCATCCTGCAGATCGCGCGTAGCGACCATTCCCTATTCCGTCAAGCCTGAGGATCATGTAGTGAGGAAGAGCGCAACACCGGTGACTGTAGGACGCACCGGCACTCCTTCCCATTCGAAGATCTCGTACGCATTCCTCCCCTTCCTTCCTGTTCCAACTTTCACTGCCAGCCTACGTCGTCTCTTTGATTCTCGGTAAGAGCGAATTCCACGGGATATCTGGGCGTGCGCTTAGCGATGCCTCGGGGCTAAGGGGCGATACGGACCTTGAACACTGCCAGGAAGATCGTTACAGCCAGTACGAGAACGCCACCTATCGTTGCAGTCAGGACGACCTTGGCTACCATTGTTGTCAGTTGTAGAAGAATGGTGTATCCCTGGTGCCTACATTTGAATGACTGGAGGAGCATGTTGGACGAGGATGTTGCGGATGCAGCCCCATCGGTCGACGTTGGGGTGATGGTCGAAGACATGGCTCCTGTGGTGAAGCACGACAATGTCCGCACGGCTCCCACGCGCCTTCAGGACGGTCTTCCCGGTGAAGTCCGATCGTCTTCAGGACGATGTGCAGTGAGGTTGGAGAGCAATGCAGCTTCCGCCTCTGCTCGATGCGCCCTCAAAACCATGGGGCGGACTCGGGCCGGAAGCGCTCAGGCCGGCGGAACACAGCTCGGAAGCGTAACGCCGAAGTGCCTCCGATCTCATCAAAGCGCGTCCCTGACGCGACGCGCTCGTGCATACTACGAAGCTCCACCTTCCTTCGCCTTTCCATCTTTAATATTTGGTCATGGCCCCCCGTGCTACACAACGACCTGGAACCCAGGCATCTCAGTCACAGGCCAACGGTCGTCGGGCACAAGGTGCAACCCAAGCGAAAGGGTACGGGGGAAGGCGCGCCAGGCAGCCAGTGGAGGAAGAGGAGGATGAAGAGGAGGAACAGGGAGAGGCAGAAGACGAAGAAGACGAGGAGGGCGAAGGTCAAGGAGAAGGTGTCTCTGTACGTTTATGAGGATAATGTGGAAGGATGTCTTCTGATATGTGGTGCAGGCTGAGGACAAGATGGTCGCTGATCTTGTCCGATTGGCTCTGTTCACCGAGTACAAGCACGCACCCCTCCGTCGAGACGATATCAACAAGAAAGGTGCGCGGTCCTTCATCCTATTCCGTATACGCAGTAACACTTTAACGCAGTGTTGGGCAAGAACACTCGATCATTCAAGGCGGTCTTGGCGAAAGCTGAGGCGACGCTGAAGGAGACCTTTGGGATGGAGTTAGTCCCCTTGCAACCGGCAGGAAATCGGGATCGCTTAGTCATGGAAGACGTAGCAGACGAAGAAGATTCAGGTGTGGTTAAGAAACGAAGTACGTTTTGCCGAATCCGATGGGACGATGCTGACTCTTGATCTATCAGTGGCCCCTGCAGGACCGCGCTCTTGGATCCTTCGTAACTGCCTCCCAGAACCCATTCTTCGTGCAGCTGCCGAACGGGATCCTTTGGTTGCTGAAGCGGAGGAGGATGACTGGGCACTACTACCAGACGATCCGTTCCGACCTGAGCGCGCACCTGGGACGGCGATGGCTTGGCAGAGCGCGGACGACATCGGTTTGCAAGGCATGATGTTTGTTATTCTTAGCTTGGTGCTCGTCAACGGCAGATCAATGCCTGATCGTATGCCTACATGTTTCCATAACCTCAAAGTTTGCTAACCTACTCTCAATAGCTCAGTTGCGCTCTTATTTGAAGAAGCTGGGAGTACATTCGACCCTCGGCATCGTCACCGCGTCGAACAAGAACATTAGTCTGGACGCATTCCTGAGCATGCTCACCAGGCTTGGATACCTGGACCGCATCCGCACGCACCTTCCTGGTCTCGGCACACAAGCTCCAGCTACGCAAGCAGCCGGACGCGGACGACGAGCACGGGGTGCGGACGACACAGAGGAGGGTGACGTCTCGTATGAGTGGCGTTGGGGCCCGCGAGCAGACGCCGAAATTAGCGAGAAGCGCGCAGCCGAGTTCATCGCCGACGTATACCTCAAGCGACGGGAAGAGATACAGGAGGTGGAGGATAGCGAGGACGACGAAGATGAACAACCTGCCCGCAAGGGACGTGGGAGGGGAAAGAACGACGAGGCTGCGGAGAGGAGGCGCGAAAAGCAGGCAAAGAAGGAGAAGGAACGCAAGGAGATGGAAAGGATACTGAAAGAGGTCGAGCGTGCTGCAGGTGGGAACTTGGCCGCTTGAGGTCGGACGATCGTGGACACATCATCCTGTTTCTTCTGGTTCGCATTGTCTATTACGTATGTCTCCTGGTGTTGCAATGCATTTTCTCACGATGTTCGCGCTTGGCACGGCGCTACTTCACCGGCGTTACCCAAATTTTCTTTGCTCACATAAGTTTTTCCCACAGCGGCGCCGGCGTAATTTGTTGCACGAGGCTGCCAGCTCCACAACTTGCGGGTAGACTGCTCACATCGCCTCGGGAACACCCGATCGCACGCCCGGCGGCGTGCCGGCCCCTAGATCCGAGCGATCGCCGGGGATGTGCCGCGTTTCTCCTGCTTCTACGCACTCCTCCAAGGGCGCCCGTGAGTAAGTTTAGGTTAAGCCTCGTGTATTGCACGCCATTATTGCCGCGGGTCACCGAGGGACCTTAGACGTATAAAAGGCGCGCGTTGCCTCCGGTTCCCCTTGCCAGTGTGGAGCTTTCGACGACCATGTCCCCCCTTCACTGCCTAGTGCGCCTTGCTGCCTCCTGAGGACTGTGATATCTGTCGTTTCTTCGGTCACCATACCTCTTCCTAGCTCTTGCTATGCTCATGGCCTGTTCGGACTTTGTGGTTGTCGTGCTTGCTGAGGTGTTATCTTTGCTGCTGCATTCGACTAGCCTGGCTTTGACGCAGGCCACGTTCTCTCATTGCTTGGACTCGTGTCTTGGTCATTCATCGACCGACTCTGAGGTACGCATCCATGCACCACGTTGTTCCTACACCTTCTGATATTCATATAGAATGGACTGCTGTTGGCATCCTGTGACATCGCACGTGGACTATCGAGGCTCATGGGTGTGATCATCGACACACATCGTCCAACATACAGCTTTGTTCATCCATGGCGTCCTACTCTGCATGCTATCTCAAGTGTCTCTGATGCTTATCGGGTTGGATCGGCGCAACGGCATGTCGATCCACCGAGTGTAAGCTGGAAGAGCCACACGTGGGCTCTTCGCCAGCCTCCATCAGGTGAATCCACATCCAGGGGCGCCTCCTGCCTGCTTTGCATCTGTACTATCTGAGCGATTTTCCCTGCTTATGATGGTTGCTTGTCTGTGGGCTCTGGTCCTGGCTTTGCTGTTCAAGGTGCTCTAGTCCGTCGATCCACCTAATGATAGCTGGTCTGAGCCCATGCATGTCTCTGTGACATATGGGCTCACAACCACCTATCATCAGATGAATCCATGTTCCTGGGTATCCTTCGATCTGCATGTGCATGTTTTGTTTCTTGGGCAAGTGACCGCCCAGAATGAAGCTGTTCAGTGCGAGGCTCTTCGCCATGGTCTGATATGTGCTCCTTCAAAACAAACTCATTGTTTGATTCACATAATCCTACAGGATGCCCTTGACGCTCGTCGCCGAACACGTACTATTCCACGATTAGCAGTACGTCCATGTGTCACACGAGCTCTGAAGTTAGAACTGATCATCGAGGCCAGAGCGTGGACCGACTCCTCCGATGGACAAGCGCCATCGGCCAGCATCACTCATCTCCACGCCAAGAGCCTGTACTCCATCCTTCGAGAGGAATATGTCGGACGGGTGAGTGAATTGGAGGAGGGAACGGGGCTAGTGTGCAGAGAGAGGACGACGTGGAATACCGCCAACTCCTGCCAGCTTACATATGATACTTGTATGAAACGATAGATACACATGCTATTCTCGCAAATATCGTCAGCGGCATACGGTCCGTTGCTAACTATCCGGTTTTGCTGTTCGCCCTATTACCTTTCCTCTCTGGTATGCCCGGTCCGGGTACCGCACAAAGCACTGCGCCGCGTTGATCCGGAAATAGATCAGCACGTGGAGTGACGTTTTGATCCCTGACCGTCATGATCTGCTCTGGGGGGCGCTTCCCCGCGAAGATCAAGTTAAACGGGTCGTGCGCCTCGTCTTGTCAACCTTCTTGATCTACCCGTCGTGGTATCCTGACGATTTGCTTTGATATCCGAATTGAATATGTCTTCGGCTGGATTGCAAAATGAGTCTCTTGGTTCTGGAACGCTCTGGACGTCCGCCCCTGGTGACGATGTCCAATTGAGTGACCACATCAAGAACTTCCTGGCGGAGCATCCTGAAGTACTGCAGGACTGGTTCTTGCATGACTTGCGCTGATGGGATATTGGCGACTATGAATAGGCTCAGGAAGCGCTCTCTAAACCCGTCTTGACTGTGCCAGAGGAAGACGACTCGCATCCCATCGCAGACTACTTCATCTCGTGCGAACCTTACTCCGTCCCTTATCCTCACAGCTGACGCTCCACGGCAACAGCACGTCGCACAATACCTATCTGCTGCACAACCAGCTGTATGGGCAGTCCTCCGCCGACTCGTACACGCACGTCCTCTCCCGGCACGCCCGCTGCATCGAGATCGACGCGTGGGACTCGTCCTCGCAAGGCTCACCCGAGGTGATCGTCGTACACGGCCACACGCTCGTCAAGAGCATCCCCTTCCGCGAAGTGGTGGAGGCGATCGGCGCAGCGGTGGATGCGGACCCGCAGGGCTGGCCGGTCTGGGTCGCGATCGAGAACCATACGGCGCATGAGGGGCAGAGGGAGATGGTGAGGATCTTTGAGGAGGTGTGGGGCGACAAGCTCGTGTCACGGGAGTTGCCAGGCGTGGGGCAGGTCACGCCCAGGGATCTGAGGGGGAAGATCCTCCTGGAGGTGCGTCGGCCAAAGTTGCAACGTTCGCGCGGCTCAGCAGGGATGCAGATCGAATGGTATCCGCCTGCGGCAGAAGGCGACGAGCCCAAGCCGCTAGGTATCTTCAACGAGATGCACCACGAGGTCAAGAAGATGGTGAAAGAGGTCGACCCCGGTCTGGACCCGAAGGTGCTGCCCGAGCTGTCGGCGCTCGGGGTGTACGCGAAGAGCGTGAAGCCGGGAAAGGATTTCCTGACAAAGCGTGCGCACTTGGGCGCAATGGGGAAACAGAAGCTGACGTCTTGTTAGAATCGGAAGAACCGGACTACTATCTGTTGAACATCTCCGAATCGGGCGCGGGGGAGCTCATCCCCAAGGCGCTTGCCGGGCTCGTGGCGAACAACGGGAAGCACCTGATGCGCGTCTACCCCGAGGGTCTACGGTGAGCCGTCTTCCGCTCTCAAACACATCGTCTCACACACAGTCTAGGGTCGACTCGGAAAACCTTGGTCCGCCGCTTTCTCTCCCGGTGTGAGGGAGCTAACCTCAGGGACAGTGCCGACCCGCTTCTGGCGCGCGGGGGCGCACATGCCAGCCCTGAACTGGCAGACGTTCGATAAGGGCATGCAGGTGAACGAAGGCTTCTACGCGGGAACGAGGGGGTGGGTGCTCAAGCCCCCCTCTTTGCGCTCGGACGCAGGTGGGCGGGAGAAGAGGAAGGGGCAGGTGTACCTCTCCCTGCAGGTCGTGGCTGGCTCGGGGCGTAAGTTGCTCATCCTCATCCACTCTGAGAGGCTAAGGCTGAAAGGGTCTAGTACCGCGCCCAAGCGGGCTGAAAGAGGGCGAGCCCTTCCAGCTCGGGCTGAAAGCGGAGATCATGCATTCCTCGGGAGACGTCATAAAGCGCACGAAGGAGGTGCCTGCCTCTGCCTCTGGAGGGGTAGGGGCAGAGGCAGTGTGGAACGAGCGGCTGGAATGGACGTGGGAGGACGAGGAGCTCGTGCATTTCCGGTGCGCTCCCTCTTTCCGTTCTTTCTCGCTGCAACCTGCAACTTGCAACGTACTGGAAGGCTGATGCGTGTTTTTTGGGGACAGGCTCATTTTGGTGCATAAGAAATGGGACGGGGAGACGGACCTGGGGGCGTTTAGCGCGCAGGTGGACGGGCTGCAGCAGGGTGCGTTCCGTCCCTTCTCCTTCCCTTTCTCCTTCCCTTCCCTTCCCTTCCCTTCCCGTCTGCTTTTATTTCTGCTGGGGGACGTGTATAATTGATCATTGATGACTGCGTAGGGTGGAGGCTCGTGAGCCTGCTGGATATGAGGGGCGCCCCGACGGGCGGGTGGGTGCTTGTGAGGGTTGATCTGGCGAGGGAGTAGGCGTATGCGTGAGGGAAGGAAGGGAGGGAGGGAAGGAATGCTCGTGCCCGGTCGGAGGGCCGGCGCGTCATCCTCCCTGCGGACTCAGTGGAACTGCTCTGAACCACGCACTGGCAGGCAACGGTGCAATGGACCTCACACTGCCAGTTGCCAGGAAATCATTACTGTATTCGGAATGATGCATATGCTGCTCGCGGGCCAGTGATGCTACAACTCTAAAGGCCGGATCAAGATGAGCCTCCTCGGACGCCGAGCGCCAACGCTCTCGTATGCGTTGAGGCTTGTGCGCTGTGTGCTGTGCGAGCGGCACAGATGCTGGTGCGGGCGTTTGATCCGCGCTGGCTAGACCCTCGGGGGGTCAGGGCTGACGACCATCCAGTTCAGTCCAATTCAGTACATAAATGAACGACAGGGCGGGGTTGTCATAAGCGGAAGTGTTGCCCATAACCACAGCTCCCACCGGTACTCCCGGGCATGGATCTCCCACCGACCCCGCAACCGTCCCTGCAACGTTCCAATAGCATCACGTGACCCCTCACCCAACCCCACAGTGGCGCTCCCCCCCAATTTTCACGCGCAAGCAGGGTCAGCGTGTCTGACGTCCCCTCCGCGTCATCCCGTATCCCTGCCGTCGCTATCGGGCAAAACCGGCTGTAGGAACCCGGTGCGCCCGAGAAGGGAAGCGCTGCCATTTTGCGCTGGGCCGCTCACCACGCTCAGGCTCACCCGCATTGCAATTGGCCGGTGGCTGCCTCCCCATCCGTGCTCAAGACCCGCTACCGTCCCTCCTCCCTATCACCCTCAACCCCGCAGAGAAGACGAGAGAGCGAGCAAGGGACACCGTCCGGCCCGCTCACATCCTTCTGATACACAACCACCACACTCTTCCCCGCTCACACGCTCGCACTTCGGGCTTCCGATGCCCCTTGCTCTCTGAGGCTCATAACTCCCACCCTCACTCCCACGCCCACGCCCACTCCCAGCCCCAGCCCTAGACACTCCCACCACCCCGGCCCCTCATGTCCGCCCTCCCCAAACGACCCGGCCTGCTCTCTGCCGCCCAACTCCAGCTCTCCTCAGCCCACAAACGCCGACTTTCCCGCACCCTCCAAACGCTCGCAGCGTCCCAGCTCTCCTCCCAGCTCTCCCCGCCCCAGCTGAATGCGCTCCAGTACCCGCCCCCGCCCTACCCTGCTCTCCTCTCCCTCGCCCCGCATGCCACGCCCCACCCCCATCCGCCCCCGCCAGCAAGAGCGCACCGCCCACCAAAAAAGAGCACCACCACTCTCTTCCCCTCCTCCCCCAGCGCACCAGCGGCCGCCCCAGCCCAGCAGCAGAGAGAGCAGAGGACAGCGCTGCTCTGGAGCGGCGGGGCTAGCGATGTGCAGGAGCGGGAGGAGCGGGAGGCGGCGGCGAGGAGGTGGGGGTTCAATGCTGGTGCTAGTGGACTGCCGAAGCATGGGGGCGCTTGTGTCACCCGAGGTGGGGGAGTCGTACAGGTGGGGGAGGACTGTTATT
Source organism: Calocera viscosa TUFC12733 (assembly GCA_001630345.1). NCBI lineage: Eukaryota > Fungi > Basidiomycota > Dacrymycetes > Dacrymycetales > Dacrymycetaceae > Calocera > Calocera viscosa. The sequence goes on along the minus strand of KV417280.1, from coordinate 102,035 downwards.
TCGTTCTTCCCGTAAGTGTCCTTCTCACCTTCCTATCTATATGCGGTACTGACACGACGGGTAGGACTCGATGGGCGTCTCAGACGGCGTTGGGGGGCTAAAAGGCCCCCGATGCAACCCGGGCCTATTCGCGCTGTCGCTCATCACACACGCATCCTCGCTCATGTCCCCATCCCAATCCCTACAAGGATCACCAAGCAGCTTCATCTCCCAATCCCCTGCGTCCACGCCCTCCCCCGCGTCCACGCCCACATCCTCTCCCTCTCCCACATCCTCTCCCTACGCCTCGCCGAGCAGCGAACCCCAGGCTCAGCGAGTTGCCCTCGACCCCCACCCAGCGCTGCTGCACGCCTCCGCCCTCACCCTCAGCGCATTCGCGCTCGAAGGCCTGCACGGGAGCGCCACATGCACCCTGGCCCGGCTTTACCCAGACGAGGGACTGCTCCGGGTCGCACATGTGGGCGATTGTGAGCTCTGGTGTGTGAGGAGTGAGCCGCCGGCTCCAACGACTTCTCTCGCTGCCTCCGCCGCTTCCGCCTCCTCCGGCTCCTCCGCCGCTGCAGCTGCTCCAGGTGGAGAGAAAGAGCCCCTCGACCCCCTGGTAACGGAGGAGAAACCCCCAGCCCAAGCCCAAGCAGGCAGACTAAAAGTCGTATTCCGAACACCAGCAATGCAGAAATCGTTCAATCACCCGGCGCAGGTGTCTACGCCCGTCCCCACGCCACCTGTTTCCCACTCTTCTCCAAACCTCAACTCCGCCAGCAGCACCCCGCACCGCCCATCAAAACCAGAAATCCTGACCTACGCCCTGCCTGTAAAGCCAAGGGATATCATCCTCCTGTCGTCGGATGGGGTCACGGACAACCTGTGGGAGGACGAGATACTCGAGGAGCTGGGGAGGTTGAGGTTGGGCGTGAGTCCGAGTGCGGCTGCTGCTTCTTTCGCCGCCGCCGCCGCTGCGGGTGGTGGTGGTGGTGATGGTGCTTCTTCCGCCGCTGTCGCTGCCGGGAACGGGCCTGGCGCAACCGCCAGCGCTGAATCAGCTCCTGCAGGGCCAGCGCCCGCGGCGGGACTGGCAGGCGCGGGGGCGGGGAGGAGCGTGCAAGAAGTATGTGACGCGCTTGTGGAAAGGGCAAAGGCGACTGCGTTGGCTAGGAGGCACGGCACGGGCTCCCCTGCAGCCTCTGGCTTTGCATCCACAATGCCCGGCTCGACCTCAGCATCATCCGGCACCGGCAGCTTAGCAGAACACGCCGAGCGAACCCGAGCCTCCGACATCCTCCACCGAGCCTCGGCAACGGGGGAGAGCTCCCTGCCCGAGGTGGCAGCGTTGCGGGAGAAACTTGCGCGGGAGCCGGAGCCGGAGGCGTCTTCCCAGCACCAGCCCGGGGAGCGGATGAGCAGGGGGAGGGAGAGCAGGAGGGAGAGGGGGACGCCGTTCGAGATTCGGGCGCGGGAGGCGGGGAAGATGTGGAAAGGGGGGAAGAATGATGGTGCGTTTTTCTTTTCTTCTTCTACTACTTCCTTCAGCTTGTGGTTGTGCTTGGGCTTCCGCGTTTGCGGTTTCTCGTGCTTTGGCGTCGTCTGTGGGATACATGCTGACTGGCTTGCGTAGACATCTCGGTCGTCCTCGCCGTTGTAGAAGAGTTTGGCGCGCTGAATGCCGGGCTGGGCGCGTGAGTCGAGCCGAATCTGGGGCGAGGGAACATCGCCGAATTTGGGCGGTCACGAATCTCGAATCTACTCTCACACCCTCCTACGAACGTCCGCGACTTCCCTGCCCCCCCTGGGAAACACCTACCTACACGAACCCGTCCCAACCCTCGCATGGCCCCTAGATGCACCTAACGACCGTCCCCAACGCCGGACGCTCTGCACGAACATACAACCCCCAACCCGGCAATCTCGGGACCTCGGGGGTACAACCTGTGGCTTTTTTGTTTTAACTGTTGTTCGTATTGACTTTTTGTTTGTAAGCTGGGATTGTACACTAGAAAGAAATCTTATGGGTTTTATGTTTCTTTTTGGCCCCGGTTACGCAAGCTGGGTGCGGAGATCCGGTGGGTTCTTGGACGTACTGTCCTCGGACAATAGCTCGGATATGGATGGGGAGTTGTGGTCCGATTTGATGCCCGAGTCCCGGGTCGATCGACCGGGAGGATGTTGCAGACTTGACGATTCACTTGCCGCTCCTGACGATGGTTACGCATGCGTCTGGGTCTCGGCCAGGGATGGGAAGATGCGGTCCGATTTGATGCCCGAGTCCTGGTTTGATCTGCCGGGAGGATGTTGCAGATTTGAGGATTCACTTGCCGCTCCTGAGGATTCACTTGCGCTCCTGATGATTCACTTGCACTCCTGACGATTCACTTGCGCTCCCGTTGTGCCGAGCCCAAGATCGGGCGGGTTGGAACCATCAGGGTGAGATACTTTGAACCGGTGAGAACTGAAGTATGAAGCGTGTTCCAAGTCCGATTCGATTCGACCTCGTGCTCTCCTCCCTTTCTATTCGTGCCAAAGACAGCCCGTCAGTGCCATTTGCTCGTTGGAATAGTGAGCTATTTCATGCGGTTGAGAGTCTCAGGATGTGTTCAGCGACCAGCGAGCCGAGAGATCGGACACGGCTTCACTGCATCGGCGGAATTCTGGGGAGCACCGGCCCATTCGGCATTCGTTTCAGGCTGGATGGGCGAGAGCGAGATGAGTGTTACCAAAGTGCAACCAGGTTTTCGCTAAATAGCAACCATCAGTTGAACATCAGCGAAATGCAAGATCGATCTTCTTCGGTAGAACAGAATTACTTGAACGACGGGTGACCGCGAATGTCGGGGCGCATGACGTGTCCCGATATCAATGCTATTACTGAAAGACCTGTGGCGGTGAACGTCTGATTAAAAGTCGACCCTAATTGTGCCTCGGCCGATTGGGCGACCGCATGGCGCGCCGAGATTGACTTTTCGTGACTCCTCCCGGACGCTGTGCTTTCCGCGGGCCAACGAGCGCCTACCCGCGCAAACTACGGCACAGTCAGCGAGGGCACCATGAATCGACCCTTGTCCCACGTTCATACCCTCTGCCCATCGGCTCGGGGGTCCGCCAACCCTGCGCCCTCGCCAGCTCGCCATCGCTTCCTTTGCAGAGCTCCGCCTTCCGGAACGGTGTACCGTCCCGGCCACCTTCTGAGAATGCCATAACTCTCATCGTCATTCGCTGCGCGACCTCGATGTCTCGTGGTGGGTCGGCTGATCCCGCGCTCGCGGCGTAGCTCCAAACCGCGCCCGCGTCTCATGACTCACGCCGTCTCATCTCTCGCTGCGCGTCTCGACATGATTGACGCGTCGTCACAGGGACTGCGTGTCCCTGTTGGATACAAAAGCCCTCTTGCGTGCCTGGTGTCGAGTCACTAATTCCTTGTTCCTGCGCGCGCGCGTCTTCCTCCATCTCGGTGCGCTCCTCATGGCATGCTCTACCAACTTCCCGGCCCCGCGAAATGATGCCCCGTCGAATGACTCCCACAAAACTGGTGGAGAGCCTTCCAATGCGAGAGCCACAGACCAAAATGTACATCATCCGACGAATCCGCCCAGGTCGCTTGTTCCCCCTCTTGTTGCAACCTCCAGGAGGAGAATGAGTGAGCAATCCAGTTCGGCGGGCGCTGGTCCGCCAATGAGCCACCCAGGTATGTCTTGCCTGCGAAATTGTGCGCATTATGCTCATAACCCAAAGCGGCCCCGTCGCCAACAATTGCAATATTATTGATTGTATTTGACCCAAGCAGCCCTGGTCGGCCAGCCACGGGCGTTCTCCATCTCCTTTCCTCTCTCCCCGCACATTCCCTTCCTCTTTTTCCACCCGCCGTTTCCCTAATCCCTCGCGCCTTCCTGGCCCGTCCAGGCGAGCGCCCGCACCAGCTTGAGCAATTCTCCACTCCCCGGTACGCCAACTACGTCATCTCAACAGCACGTATTCCGAGCTTGCAACGCGACTCCGAAGCGGTCTGGACGCCCATCGGGCCTCTGGCAGGGCTGATCGACGGCACAGCGTACACGAACGCGACGGTCCCAACGCTGGACCTAGAAGACACGCGCACAAGAGTGTTCCTAGAGGAGCTGGCGCGGAACATGCCGGCCGGACGCCTGCCATTCGACGCCCGCCGCGCGCATGTGCTCTACCTCGCTCCCATCGAGAGGCGGTACGCGACTCAGCACGCACCAAACACAGCAGGCCCGAGCGGATCCGGTGCATCACTTCCTTCTGTTTGTCAGCTGCTCTCGACGCACCATCATCAGCCGCAGGCAGCGCCTTCGTATCTGAGCTCCTATCCACCCGGATATCCTCAGTCTGCCCCTTACCCGCTTACGCCGACCAACTATAGACCGGCCGGGCAAGGAGCGATCAAGCAAGAGCCCGAGTCGAGCCCTCTCTATCGAGCTTCTGGCCACCCGGGAAACCAGTACCGGAATTCGGGCCCACTTTCACCCACCTCGCCCCAGCAGACATTCCGATTCCCGGTACCCCGGGAAAATCCGTACGTCCTCTCTCAAGCGGACTCGCCAGAAGACGACCCGTCGCCAAACCGGTCGTCGGACACCACTTCCCCTTCCCCGCAGAGCGCGTCACTCTCGCCCGCGACGGCCTACCGGGCCGTGAAGCGCGCTTCGTCCCGCGTCAGCCCGGCCGCGTCGGCAGCGGGAACGTCGCGCTCCTACGGGCACCGGTCAGCTTCAGACGACTCGGCCTTCCCATACATCGCCTCGTACCTCGCTTCGCGCTTCCCGGACGTGGCGGCAGCCCTTGAGCGGAGAGGGGACAACGTGCCCTCGCTCAACGGACCCTGGTGGTTCCAGATGCACACTTCGGCATTCACGCACGTCTGCGGCGCGCTCGACATGCCCAGCATGCGGGAGACGCAGTCCTACGTCGTCCCACAGGAGACGCTACCTGGCCCTCTGTCCGCGCAGGGCTGGGACGGCCGCATAACGGCGGACGACGTCGCACGATGGTTTGGAAGCTTTCCCAAGAGCAACAACGTCGCGCGGAGCACGATCCGGAACCATGTTGGTGTGCTGAGGCGGTGGCAGACGCTCTGGGAGCGGGCGGAGATGCAGTATTATCGCGATCGGGGCATCCTGGCGCGCCCACTGCCCGCTGCGGGCCCAGAGAGGGACCTGTACCTCGCCACGGAGCTGCTGGGCGTGCTGGGGTTCATATTTGCTAGAACGGCGGAGGAGAGGGGGAACCTGCTCGTGCCCGGGATGCACCCGCAGGCGCTGGAGCGGAGCGCGAACCGCTGGCCGTGGGGAGAGGTCGAGGATAAAGTCGTGAGATTCTTCCCCGAGTTCGGGCCGAAGCGGCGGCCGAGGGACCCGCAGGCCGGAGGGAACGCCTGAGCTCCAGTTTTCGAGCCCCATTCCCCCGATAGTTTGCGACTTACGACTGAGATGACTGGATAAGTTACTGTATACGTACGCTCGTGTTTGGATCTTCGTTTGAGAGTTCGATATATAGAGGCAATTTGTTGTACAACAGTCAACTTATTTGCTGTATTTGTAGCCAGAACCTTTCAACAATACTTCTGGGAAGGATGAAGGAAACCGAATTATAACATAGAAATGTATTTATTGTGCACACGACCGAAAACGACCAGCCGTCAGGAACAGTACACGCGGAAAACTGGGCAATGTTTCCGGGTTCCGAATGGCTGTGCCCGGATAGCTTAATAATATAACTCCGTTTTACTTCCTTACACACGTTGCCGGCAACTGTCCGGCAGAAGGCAGAATCAGGGTCCATTGTCAAATTATCCCTGACTGTGACTGTATAGGTCGCATATTGTCTACACATTCTATTCTCGTCAACATCCCCAGTCCTACTCTACACAATGCGCCTCCTTGACCTTATCGCACGTCTCTGCCGGCTCGGCCCTCAGCAGCTTCACGACTTGACACTGGAGCAAGCTCTCCTCTTCCTGGCCCTCCTGCCGCACCTTCAGACACGTATTGCTTGGCAGCAAATCACTCACACTGGTGCCCTCGACACTCCTCCAGAAGATCTTCCCAACTCCATCATCGCATTTGTTGGCGCGGCCCTCCAGGCGAATCCCACGCAGGTCGCTGCTCTCTGGGCCATCTTGCAAGACCTCGCTTGGATACCTGCAAAGGATCCAACCGCCCGTACCCTGCCATCCTTCGACCCCTTCCATGCCTTTGCCCGACATGCACAAGGCTTCAACTTGGGTAAGCTCCATATCATCCGTGTTTCCCGCGCACGCACCTGATTTCTCCCTAGGATTAGAAAATTTCTATCCTCCAACACGAGTTTGCTTGCGGGCCGATTGTCCGCGCCGCGAAAAAAATGGCTTCCCCGCTGCCCTAGTCTTTCGAACCCAGTACTTTGCTGGCTTGTACACCCTTGGCGAAGGAATGGTACCTGTGATTGTCTCGTCCTTGCGTTGCAGGACATGCAACACAGTGTACCATCTGAACTTCTATCGCGAAGAGGACGACCAGGGCAGGAAGACCCGCACCTACTACCGCGGTCAGCCCACAGTTCTGCAGGCCGAGATGCACATGCTCTTCGAGGACCGCCTGTGTCACTTGTTCCGCTCACAGACGGTCCATGCACAGTACGTACCCATTTCCCTCCAATGTCCCCGCCCTCACACCTCCCTCAGCTCTTCCGCAACTGCCATCGCCGACATCTACAATGCCAGCCTGGCGCGGACACGCGCCCCTTCCGTGGGAGCTTATCAACCCAGGCCCCTCGGCGGTCCATGCGTCTCCGACCTCTTCGATTTGTACTCGCTGCTGCTGCACCACTGCGAGCGCGGTACACACCTTCGGCTGCCCCACCAGGCCGATTCCCAGTATGAACACCTCAAGCACGCTATGCTCGAGCGCAACGTGTTCATGGCACAGAACGGGCAGCCACACTGGGCACATGCGTGCAATCAATGCGCCCACACCATCCTGCGCAATGGTCTTCCCTGTACGTCTTCAACAGTCTTCATTATCGATCGCTAATGACATTCTAGACGTCATGACATGCGCTGTTACCGACGGCATCTCCATCGGTCGCCCGTGCTGCAGGGTGCATAACTGTCGTATGCCCCTGCCCCACCCCAACCTCGACCAGATCTGTGTCGTGCAGGGTTGTGATGCTCCCACACGAGAGAAGGCGCAGACCTGCGAGGATCCCGTGCACCGTGCGCGTGAAGAAGCGTATCGGTCTGCTGGCAAGTCCTTTGGCTTGCTCACTCAGCGGCGGCAGCTGGCGTACATCCGCGGAGGGGTGAGCGCCGCAGAGGGAGGGCTGGATGGGCAAGAGCAGCGGGAGCTTGAACTGCTTGATGGTGAGCAGGGGGAGAGGGAGGAGCTGGAGCGGCTGGAGGAGGAGATGCAGCAACTCCAGCTCAAGGAGCCGCCGCTCGGAGAGCCACTCCTGCCTGAGAGCAGCCACAAGCTGCATGGCAAGCAGCCAGGGCAGGGCGAGGCGGCCAAGCCGACGACGAAGCTGCGGCCCCACTTTGGCAGGCGCAGGACGCACAACGAGCAACTCGTTGTGCGTCCGTGCGGTGTCATTGTTGGGCGGGGCACCTTCTATGGTGCCGAGTCGCTTTCTTCGGTCGTTGTGTGTCCCATTCATTCCTCCACAAAGCCACAGCTGACCCTCTTGATAGGACTTCCTCCGCACTGTCTTCCCAACGGTTGCCGCGATGCCGTCCGTATTGTTCTTCGACAATAACTGCTCTCTCCGCCGATACTTGGCAGATCGGCCTGAGGCAGCCCACTTCGTGGCCACGGCCTTGCTGGTCGATGTCTTCCACTACAAGAGCAAGCATTCGCACGAAGACATCTTCTGCAGTACGCACTGCAATCTGGCAGGGTACCCCGAGCTCTTCAACGCCGAAACCGGCAAGTGGGTCTTCAATTCGTCGGCATGCGAGCAGGCCAACGCCTGGTTGAGGAAGAAGCAGGGCCAGCTGCGCGAGATGAGTGCGATTCGGTTCGAGTTCTTCCTGGACGAGGCCATCAAGGCAAGGAACGAACTGATTGTGGAAGAGTTGAGTCGCGCCGGGTGTCGGCCGCACATCAGGCCTTCGTCGTCGTTTTAGGGAAAGATTCATTTGTACATAGTATACATAATGCATCCCGTTCACGATCCCTATCCCTGTGTTGAATCCTTTCCTTCTCGCGAGGTGGGCGGCCATTCTCATCACGCACGTCCCCGTCACGCTCTACACAACGCGTGAGCTAGGAGCTCATGCAGGCTCAGAATGGTTCGTACCAGAGTAGCCTCTCTTTCTGCCATCAGACCGGTCGGTGTCCTGGTTGTCCCCACCGCCCTCGCTTTCACGCCGAGGTCCCAGCCTGTCAGCAAGAGTGGCTCCGCCAGCACGCTCAGCATCTCGGGGTGGTGTCCTGGGACGCTGATCCCGCGGTCCTCGATCGTCTCTAGGCATGTTCTCCGGTGGTGGACGTGTAGGCAGAGCACCACCAGGACAGGATGAATCAGCGTGTTGTGGAGATGGCGCCGCAATGGGTGGTGCTGTACGATTATCGACAACAGGCTTTGCAGCTTCCTTAGCACCACCGTTGGGGACAGGAGTGCGCGGACGGGAAGCTGGCGCAGCTGAGGTGGGTTGAGGACCTGCGCGTTCTCGAGTCAAAGTCGGGTTTGACGGTCCAACAGGGACAGTGGATGTCAGGGGCTTTGTTCCTGCGGACACCGCTGCTTGACGCGAGATGCCGTTGGGCTGGGTTATGGGAACACCAGCCGCAGTATCTGAGGCTGCAGAACCGGCAGTTGTCGGAGGCTGGCTCGAATGATCACGGTCCATTCTGCGGATGATCCGGTTTGGGGATAGCCTCTAAAGCAGAACGAGTGGCCGCAGGGGCTGAAGGCGGAGAAGTCGACACGGTGACAGAAATGTTTGCAGGTTTCGATGCAGAGGAAACGGCGGCGTTTCCGGCTCCACTGGCTCGCGTTTGGGCAGAAGGGCCTGTGGGGGTGCCTGATGGAACGGCAGACGCCTTGGGGGCAATTGGAGGGGCAGTAGGCTTGACACTGGGTTGTGGCAGCATCTTGACACTAGGGCCAATAGCAGTGCCATTGACTTGAGCCCCTGCACTGGGCATGTCTGCCACTAAACAAGCATCCAATAAGTCTGGGCAACCACGGCTCGGCATGACCGGTATGGGCCACGGCTTATCGAGGACTTCCTCCGGAACAATCTCCGCCTCTGGTGCGGAGGCTCAGTTCCACCATCCATTCCCGCACCGGTCAGGAAGGTTCGCGGTGTCGGGGCCCTTCTCTAAGCCCTGGGCTTCCTGCGTGTACTTGTCTTTGCCGTTGATCCAGGCATGGAGATCAATCAGCATTTCCGACAACATGCGAGCTGAAGAACGCGTTGAGTGAGAAGACTCGAACATACTTTCATCCCACACATACCATAGTTGCGCATTTCCACCTCTGTGCAACTGAAGATGATGCTCGTCAGTGCGCTTGGGCTGTCTCGGTTGGCATAGAGGTCGATCTTGCGCCTAAAGATAAAGACTTGTCAGTGTTTTGTCATCCGAGAGTCAACTACACCACGTACCGTAACGGGGTGGTCACCTGAACGAATCGTGAGTGTTAGACAACACTGTCGAGATATAGGAGGAACTCACAAAGCTCAATATTTCTTCAAACTGATTCATCAGCTCCGGCCCTCCCTTCATCCACTGCTCGTAGGTGCATTTGCACCAGTGCTGCTTCATCCGCTCGGATTTACTGGTATGCTGGTTCAAGTAGGCTTCAGTGTCCTAATGGTTCTTGGGCTCTGGCACAGGAGAGGTCGATGGATATTGAACACGATCGGAATCTGGAACAGAGGGAACTTGTTCATTGCCATTTAGAGAGCCATATAGTACATGGAAGGATGCTGAGCAGGGACAGGTGCTTCATTCGACGGCTTCAATGACTTCATTTGGTCCTAGTAGACATAATGCATTTTAATGCAAACGTGAGTCTATGTGTCCATAGAAGTGAGAAAGAAACAGTGCTCGATGAAAGAGATGGAAAAGAAAACAACCGTGTCACTTGTGGCGCAAATCGGCCTCAGTGTCAGCCCTCGCCCGCTTCTCCCTCTGCGCCCTCTGCTCCTGCTCCAAGGCAGCAAGCTTGGCCGCGCGCCTCTCCTTGTACATCTTCATACTCATCCGCGGCTTCTTCACCTCTGGTACAACAGAGGGTAACACCTCTGGTTCCCCCATCGCAATCTCCTCCACAGCAGGCACCTTGCTTGCTGGTTGCTCGACGGCCAGAGGTGGAGTCGCGGGCCGCGGCCGCAAAGGCATGTATAGGACAGGGGAGGAGAGGGAGACGCAAGGGAGGGAGGCAACAGGACGAGGCCGAACCATGCTTGCACCTGCAGACGAGGATGCACTGTTTGGAGCAGCAGGTTCTCGCCAAGTGTATGGATCGACAGCCTTGTCCTTGTGGGGCATTGCTGGAGCGGGGCCTTGCGAGGCACCAGGGGCTTGCTCCAAGGCGTACGACCGGAAGGGTTCCGCGATCCGACTGCTGAAGAGCGGGTTTTCCAGGCGATACGGGGAGGGCTGCAGTTCGGCAGGCGGGCGGTGCGCCATCATAGACTCGGAGGTAGTCCCATGACCGAGTTTTACCGGGATGTGCAGAACCTCGGCCCCTGGAAAGTATCCTGGGTAGTGCTGCCACTCTGCCTCGCGAGGCTCATTTGCATAGTCCCCCCCAGGCTTCCTGAGTTTTGGGAATGCTGCGCTGGGTCCATACAACGTCTGCACGTCGCGCACAGACTGCCGCTGCTTCCCCCTCGCCTGCAACACCGCTTGGCCAACCTCAGTGTCCGCCGAAGAAGATGCCTGTTGCGCCTGCAGCTTCTTGATACGCTTGCGCTGGGCCGACGATGGACGTGCCGCGTTCTTCTGCTGGCGCCCGTCACGGGCAGCTGAATGCCGCACCTGGTCGACATGCAGAGCCTTGGCTGCTGCAGGCGTGGATGCAGCAGCCAACAAGCTTGCAACCTCGGCCTGCACCCAGGCGTCCGTCAGACACTCGTCGTACGGGGAGTCTCCAGTGTGAGCGCGCAGCACGGGCACACCGGCCCGAAAGAACTCTTTGCGTCGGTCTGCGGGTAGAGAGTCCTCCAACACCCCAACGAAGTTGCGCGTCCAAGGTCTGTTCTGCTCGGAGAACTGATAGTTTCCGAGGAAGGCGGAATCGATGCGGTTTGCAATGCCAAGAGCATCGCGCGTCTTGCACTGGGCAAGCAGCCAGAGCTGCTCGGCCTCCCTGAACTCCAAGGGGATCTTGAACATCTCCCATTCGAACTTGGCGCACCACAGGCTGTCGAGGTCATGATATCGGAGACGCAGATTGTGGTCAGGAGCCGTTTTCAAGCGTGCCCGGATCACCTGCAGGATGTGCTCCCAGAACCTCTTGAGATGCGCCACCCACCGCGGATGGACAATACTGGGTGTTTTCGCCCACATGTCGCTCGTCGTTATGCCAGTCGTTCCCTTGACGCGGGAGAAGGCCTCTTGCAGAAGGAGAACCCAGTGCACTTTCGCACTCAAAGGATCAACCGGCGGCCCCTCACAATATGGTCGATGGGGGAAGTTGAGATTGAAGTGCTGGGCAAAGACAGTCCAGTCTGCCGGTCCACGCGCATGAAGCTCTCCCTCGTGGAATGCATGGTGCATGGCAAACTCCGCAGATGGGGCTGTCCGGCCGTCGAGTTCTCGACGGAAAGCATCAAGCCATACTTGGTCCTGAGCGGCTTGCGCCGGAGTACGAGAGATGACTTCGAAGCGCACCAACTCGATGCCCTCGACAGAGAGCAGTCCACCACGATACTGGTCTCGGCGCGCGGAGATGACAGTGGGCTCGAAGTCAAGGGTGGGTGCCGCTGGACGAGCGAGGCGCTGCTCGACAGACGCATGCGGTTTCCACGTAGGATCTTTCGCTGAAGAATATTCAGCGATCAAATCACAAATGTAGACAATCTTATACGCACCATGCACCTTCTCGGCCTCAGCGATCTGGTCTAACACCAGTTTCATCGATTCAGACATTGGCATATCGTCTAGACAATAGTTAGTAAGTGCATGCAGATAGATGGGATTGCAAATGCGCACCATCTAGCTGTTTTTCGCCGAAGCTCGTCTGCAGGATGCCAAATGCGTGCTGGCCCCTGCGGGCTGGATTGCGATGACCGGTGCCAGCAGTGGCGAAGACCATGGCTGAGAAGGAGGAGGATGAGGAGAAGCTAGCGCCGGGAACGGCAACTGGCTGGGATGGAGATGAGAGGGGATATCGACACGTACAGCTCCGCAAACCGGCACTGTACGTGTTGCCTTCGCCCTGGGAGATGTCGAGCAAGCGCCGTAACCGGCCACTTGGTTGCTGAATGCTTGATCAAGCGCCGAGACCGGCAACTTGACTGTCTGCGAGAAAGAGGAGGCTTGGGCGCCGTCTTGTGTGCGGGTTGTCGACCTCGAATGCTCAGGGCACCGTAGACCGGTGACCCTTTGCACTCACACTGTCCCTCGGTCAGAGGTACGCGCGTGAGGAGGGGGGGGGAGGGGAGGAGGAGAGGCAGCGTTGGGAGGTCGTAGTTGAGAGGAGAGGGGGGGGGAGGTCGTCAGTGGGGACGATGAGGAGGGGGAGAGAGGAATGATAAGGGGAGAGGGGACGCACGGCAAAGTCCCCACAGCGGGGGCAAATATTTGCCCCCGCTGTGTCGCGTGTAGAATACACCCGTGTGTATACCACACGTGACACAGCGGGGGCAAATATTTGCCCCCGCTGTGGGGACTTTTCAGTTTCGCAGCGTCCCCTCTCCCCCTATCATTCCTCTCTCCCCTTCCTCATTGTCCCCCCTGACGACCTCCCCACCCCTCTCCTCTCAACTACGACCTCCCAACGCTGCCTCTCCTCCTCCCCTCCCCCTCCCCTCCTCACACGTGTACCTCTGACCGAGGGACAGTGTGAGTGCAAAGGGTCACCGGTCTACGGTGCCCTGAGCATTCGAGGTCGACAACCCGCGCACAAGACGGCGCCCAAGCCTCCTCTTTCTTGCAGACAGTCAAGTTGCCGGTCTCGGCGCTTGATCAAGCATTCAGCAACCAAGTGGCCGGTTACGGCGCTTGCTCGACATCTCCCAGGGCGAAGGCAACACGTACAGTGCCGGTTTGCGGAGCTGTACGTGTCGATATCCCTCTCATCTCCATCCCAGCCAGTTGCCGTTTCCGGCGCTAGCTTCTCCTCCTCCTCTCGCCATCCGACCCCTCCTCCTCCTCCTCCTCCTCCGACATGGGACGGACAGCGACCCCCGTTGTACCCGGCGCCAACCTTCTCGGCCAGGAAGGCTTCGAGGTTAGCACTGGGTTGAAGGCGCGGTTGCTCGAGGTCGGCCTTCCCGAGATCACCGTGATTAAGTGGGTGAGGAAGCCTGAGTCCGGAGAACGTAAACAACGGCGAACCAAATTTAACGGCGACCTCCTCGATCGCATGCTCAGCTGCTACGAGACCGTAGAGCTGCTGGTGTGTTACCAGATGTATTGTCGGGAGCGGCTATTCCAAGATGGTGCGTATATCTCTGGTCATTTGCATATGAGCTCTAATAACAGATTCTAGGCATTACCTATGCTGTCTCGCACCTGTCCGCAGCCGACCGCGACACTCTCCTCGACAACATGCGGCTTCATCGCGCCCGTCGTGAATGCGCGCTCACCCAGCTGCAGACGTGGGCCGGTGCGATGGCGGAGTGCAACCAGTCGCTAGGGCTGCACCCCTTGCTCAAATGGGTCGAGCAAGCACGCCATAGTGCTGTTCGAGCATGGGAAGATCAGCTCGGATTTTCCCAATGGCGAATGTTCCCCGCCCCGCGCGATTGGGACTACGGGACCGGCCTGTTCCCAACGCGATCCGATTCTGTCCGCTGCAGCTTGGGAGAATTTGTCTGGCCGAAGTTTGCACGGGACGACGTGAAGCGCATGCTGTTGTCCCCACCTGGACAGTCCAGCCCGTGGAACATCCAGGCCGGGTGGGCTGCGACCTTCGCTCGGTTTCCCACTGTTTCGGGCATGGTGCCTCAACGCATGCAGGACCTGCCCGTCTCGGTGACCCCATCTCGAGCCCGAGATCGTACGGAGGCGCCCAGTCAACCGCGAGAGGACGCTGTGGCCAGGCATCGCTCGTACCACGGCCGCCAGGCGCGATCCCCCTCCCCTCCTCCCCGGCGCGCACGGTCCCCAGGACCGCGTAGGCAGTCGCCACCCTCCCGCACCTCGTATCGCTCGCCAAGCCCCCAAGGCCGCCGCGTTCCCCGTGCACGTTCCCCCCCCTTCCCACAGTTTCCACTCCGCCAACCGCCGTCCTCGCTCACCCTCCCCAGGGCGGCGCTCACCTAGCCGGGGGAGCAGCTACTACGGCCGAGGCCGGGGTCACTCGACCTCTGGCTATCACACGTTTGGTCGATCGCCTTCCCCCTCCTCTGGTCGCTCGGCTTATGACTCGCGCCCTGACTACCGGGGCTACGCCACTGCATCCAGTGCGTCCCGCCCTGTCTCAAGACGAGAAGAAGCGCGCAAGCGTGCGCCTTCCCCACTGCGCCCCCCGCATGTCCCTGAGCCACCCCGCGCGCATGTCCCTGAGCCCAGGGAAATGGAGGAGCGGCCTGACGAGGCGATGGATGAGGAGCAGCCTGACGCGGCAATGGAGGAGCCAGCGCAGGACACGGCGCGCATGTTGCCGGTAGACACGGCGCATGAGGATGTGGATATGCTGTCGGGTGACGTGGGACTGCAGGAGGTGCAGATACTGCCGGACGTGTATGCGCAAGAGAAGCAGGCGCCGCAGGAGATGGAGGTGGAGTCCGAGATTAAGGCAGATGAAGAGGATGAGGAGGCGGATGAGGAGGCGGATGAGGAGAATGAGGAGTGGGAGGATGAGGATGGTTTGGACCAATTGGCGGAGTACCGTCCGTGGGAAGAAGTGGAGTCTGCGCCGGATGCCCAGGCAAATCTGCCTGCGCAGGCGCCTGCCGGGGCAGGCGGTACCGAGACGGAGCCGATAGTGGTGGATACGCCCTCTCCTCCTGCAAGCGTGCAGCCTCTGCCGATGCAGGAGTCCCTCCCCGACTACGATGATCTGCCTCCCCGAAGCCTGATACCGGTGCGGGACCCCGCTGGCTACGCCTCGCCCATGATCCCGGCGGAACTGCGTGCCAATTACCAGCCTCGCGAGTGGGTCGACGCGGCGAACGCTGCGCCCAGGCCTCCTCGTCCTTTTGCGGGTTCATCGGTCAAGGACTTGGACTTGGGGCGCCCATATAGTGCACATAGCGTGCCCTCGGCGAGCAGCAATACGTTGCCGCTGGGCGTGTGGAGGCCCGCGTGGCAGCCCACTGGGACAATCGCACCCCCTGTGGCCCCCCCAGCTGTGGTAACGGTGCTACCCCTGGGCGAACTTCCGCCTGAGGTCTACATGCCTCAGGTTATCGACGTGAAGAAGCCAAGCCCGGGTGATCTGCTCGAAGGGCTGGGCTGTCGAGTGGAACTTGGTCGGTGTGTCGTGGTAAGTGCTTTGTTTAGGTTCATTGATAGTATTACTAACTACTTTTACAGCCCCCCAAGCGGAAAGATCCCTGGACGCCGCCCAAGATCTCAGTCCCCGGCACAACCAACGATTGCGTAAGGGTGTTCAGTCCTAGTGTATGACTCGCTGTTAGGGCCGGAATGGAGGGGCTACGCATGGGTATGTCCATTTTTTAAATCTCTACCACTCTCAACCCCGTTCCCCACAAAACAGCTTTATTGGTACAATGCTGACAGAGCTTACAGAACATTGTAGAGTTGATGCGCATGGCCAAGAAGATTGCCTTTCCCCGTGAAGGGAACATGGACTTCGACAGGTGGAAGGTGGCTCAAATGGAGGTAAGCACGTGTGGTCGGTACTCCAGCGATGGTGCTCATGCTATACAGATCGAGGATCAAAACAACCTTTACGACTGCGGTGCCTGGGTGCTTGCACACAGCTTGGCTCTGCTCCGCAACTACGATGCCTCGGGCATGACGGTGAAGGACATCAAGCCATTTCGCCTATGGGTGTACAAGCATATTGCGGCATTGCCCCCTCTGCACCCAAAACCACAAGAGGCTAAACGTGCTGTAGTGTAATTCTCTCTCTCTCTCTCTCTCATGTGTACGTTACTTTTCTTTAGACTTCATGATAATGCCTATGTCGGTGCCGTGAAATTGTGCGAGGACAGTCCGTGAGGGTTTGAGGATCGGCCAGGTTGTCAGGGAACAACTAAAATTGCCTTTTCTGGTAAGAAAATTTGGATAGCCGTTAACTTGGAACAGGAAAATGTCTTAAGGCTTGGAGGGGGATGGAGGATGTCCCCCTCCTCGCAAACGACACCCCGAACGACCACCCTCTCCCCCCTTATGGCCCGCGCAGTCGTCAAGCCCACCCACGCTGTGCAGGACGTGGTGCGCTTGTACAATGATCGAGCACCCACAATGGGTCTTCGGAAGATCACTCTGAAGGACAAGAAGGCCTGCAAGATATGTCAAGTACCCCGCGAAGTGATGGTGTGCATGAATCGGGGGAATAAGAGCGGGGCAGAGAACTATGGCCGGCTGTACTCCAGGGTATGTGTGTCTATTGCTAATACTATCCAGGTTAAGCTAACCCTTTGCTAGTGTTACGCCCACAAGAAGGGAGTCGCGACCTGGCACAGCGAGCTGCTGCACCCCGATGACATCAAGAAGCTCAGAGACAATTGGGTCGATGCCCGAGCCGACTGGGCCTCGAGCCCCGTCATTGCGGAACGTACTCCGAAGAAGCCACGCAAACCGTCGGCTCCCGCCATCGTTTGTACCCGTACAGGCTGTCGTCGACGGGCTGCCCGCCTCTGTCAGAAGGAGTGGTGCAAGGAGTGCTGCATCAACACGGCGATCTCTCGCCAGCACAACGTGCGACCTGGGTGCGACTTTCATGGGGAACCCATCCCTGGACCCGCGGCGGGAGCAGGGGACGATGAGGGGGAAGCATCTGCAGATGCAGATGCGGCACTGGATGTGGATGAGGTTGTTGAGGTTGTGGATGATAAGGGCACTGAGAGAGGGGACTCTGGGCG
The DNA here is from genome assembly GCA_001630345.1 of Calocera viscosa TUFC12733. NCBI lineage: Eukaryota > Fungi > Basidiomycota > Dacrymycetes > Dacrymycetales > Dacrymycetaceae > Calocera > Calocera viscosa. Next base: position 84,871 of record KV417280.1, on the reverse strand, counting down.
GGAGGGCAGCCTTGCCCTTGCGACAGCGCCCCGCACACCTGCACGAAGACAAGCGAGCGCCTCCACTCGCGCATACTATGGGCCCGAACGCGTCGACGTATATCGGGCAATGCCACAAGAGTGGACAGCAGCCGTTGCACGCCAGCGCGATGAAGCCGAGCAAGTACGAGAGCGGGAGGATGAGCTGCAGCAGCTCTTCACGGTGATCATTTTTTCGGAAGTGAGTGCACATCTGAGGTCATGGAGTTGGATAATACTAACTACTTGTACAGGTCAGTAAACATATGTTCCCTAGCATGCGAGCTGTTGCAACCCCAAGTGGGCTCTCGACCCGCGTGAAGGATTGGGAGAAGCTCGTTTGCCCTGCCTTGGCAGGCGCTCTCGGCCACGAGTTCCCCAAGATCGAGGGATTGTACATCTTCAACCCGGACGAGGGTTTCTGGGGGTACTACGGCAACACGGCCCTGCGCATGGTGACCAGGGGAGAGCGGGTGCTATGTCGGCTTCCAGGTGTAGAGGACGACCGTGAAGATGTGGAGGAGGAGGTGAGGGATGTGATGCCTTTCAACATGCGAGACGACCGGCGAGGCTCAAGGCGCTCGCATGCGCCCTCCCCCTTCCTTGCACCCCAGGGTGTTGCGTCGGGCAACCGTGCGCCTCCTCGCCATCCATGCCAAGCTCCTGGTGCCTTCGATCGCCATTCGCATACCCCAGTCGGTCGACCGCCTGCCTTATCGCCTTCCTCATCGCTGCCGGATCTCAATGATGAGATCGAAGCAGGTTTGAAGGCTTGGAAGGGGAAGGGGAAGGGGAAGGGGAAGGGGAAGGGGAAGGCATTGAAGCGCTCTCGATCGCCGGTTGATCCCCCCAGGGGACTGAAACGCTCTCAGTCCCTTGGGGATCAGTCGACTGCATCGTCTGACTCCTGGGTCAAAGTCGAGCGCGAGCTCTCGCAATCGCCCGAGCTATCGCTGTTGTGCGACAGTTCGGTGCCCGTGTACGATCTGAGTTCGCCTCCGGAGCCGCGACGACAGCAAGTCATTCCCTCACGCCTGCCACGTTTCTCCCCACCAGTGTCCCTCCTTGATATCCTGGATGAATCATGGCCTGGCACCCGCACGGTCAAGAGGGTCTGGCATGAATACGATCTGGTTCGGGACAAGATGAAGAACGATCACAAGAGATTCAATGTGGCTTGCCAGGAGGTGCTCGGATGCGTCATTCCCACCTCAACATGGCACGACAACATCAAATTGATCGAGGAAAAGCTAGTTCAGCCAAAGCTTATGGAGTACCGAGAGGCCGGCCGTCTATGGAAGGACTTCCGCCCGGTAGGGAACGACATTCTGAAGAGGGCGCAGCCAGAGAAAAGGACCAAGAGGGCGAGGAAGGCCCTGTAGAACTACATTTTCATTCATCTTCAACGAAAGTAACAAAAGTATCTAGTTAATTAATAGAAAAAAGTGTATGTAAATTTGGGCCCGAAAGGGCCACCGGCTACTTAATCTAAAGCCGTAAGGCGGAGTTTTCCAGTGCACAGCATTCCGGAATCCGGATCCGGAACCGGAAAGATTACCCAGAAAACCAGGTGCCCTCGTCAGGAAGGCTCAGCACAGCCACTACCCTGGGCAGTGTGATGCCAGGCGCTGGACGTGCTGCGTGAACTCTCCATCGAATATCGACATATACCCCATCATGTCTGCCAATGGTAGGCCTAGTAAGGGCCCTTCCCCAACGCTGAAGCTCATCGAGAGCTCGACGCTGATCCAACAAGGAGCCGAGGCGGTAAGTGCTTCCCGCTCCAGCGGCGCCCATCACCCTGACCCGGCAGTAGAAAGTCTACCTCTCCCCACCCTTCCCCGAGCCAATGCTGCTCAAGCACCGTTTCCCCAAGTCCTACCGGCACCCGACGCTCGACGCGCAGATCACGCGAACCCGCGTGCAAATGGAGGCACGGGCGCTCGTGCGCTGCCAGCGGGCTGGGGTGAGGGTGCCGGGCGTGAGGCTGGTGGATGCGCCGGTGGGAGTGTTGGGCGTCGAGTGGGTCGAAGGGAAGAGTGTGAGGAAGGTGCTCGGTGGGGGCGCGGAGGAGGAGGGTGAGGAAGAGGATGTGGAGCAGCTAGAGGAGGAGGCGGAGGAGCTGTTGCGGGAGTTCGGGATCACCCGAGGTGCGCAGCTCCTGGAGTCTTACCACGTCGGTGCTAACTCTGTGGGTAGACGAGATAATGCGTCTCATAGGCCTCGAGATATCCAAGATGCACCGGGCCGATATCGTGCACGGCGATCTCACGACGTCTAACATGATGCTCCGGCGGCTCCCTGCGCCGTCCACAAGCTCCGAGATAGTGCTGATCGACTTTGGGCTGTCGGGCACCTCGTCTCTCGTCGAGGACAAGGCCGTGGACCTGTACGTCCTCGAGCGGGCGTTTGCGAGCACGCACCCGGATAGCGAGAGCTTGTTTGGGGACGTGCTGGAGGCGTATGCGCGGGGGATGGGAAGGGCGTGGGAACCGATTTATAAGAGGTTGGAAGAAGGTGGGCAGCACTGTCTTTTAGTCTGCCGTGCTGGGGCTGATGGGTTGCAGTGCGACTCCGAGGACGCAAGCGAAGTATGGTCGGCTGAAGCATCATTCATTACGGTATTCGTATCCTACATTCCCGCGCGCCGCCCCCTCGCACCCAGCAGCGCCAAGCCGCAGCCGCTCACCGCTCCTTGGGCGCCTGCGTCGCCTGCCCCATGCGCATCTGCATGACCTGCAAGACGAGGTTCAGGTTCTCCTGCTTCTTCTCGATCGCACCCTGCACCGTCCGGAGGTTGTTGTCCACAAACTCGATCTTTCGCTCATAGTGCAAGGTTGCTTGGTCTCGTGTCTGCACGGGGTCAGTCATTGGTGGAGATCCAGCGACGAGGGGATTGTACAAGAGACGTACCTTAGACACATAATACCCTGTTCCAACATCAATCAGCACCCTGTCCGGGTTGCTCAGTTTCCCATTGACATAAAGCGAGCTCGACAGCGGCACGAGGATCGTTTTTCCTGCACATCTCCCTTGAGCAATCACCATATGAAGTATAAATGGCAACTTGGCATACGTGCGTTCCCCGGCCGGACCTCCTTCACGCAGTCCAGGCAGGTTCTGAACTTTGAGTGTGCTTGTTTTAGCTGGGAATAGGAGTTGGTGAGGTGGGTGAGCTCCTGTTGTCGCATGTTAGAGGTTTGGTGGGCGGGAGGAGAGGGACTCGAACGCACCTCGTCCAGTTGGCGCTTGACGTCCTGCAGCTGGGGGAGGTCGAGGTCCGTCACGGAGATCGTATTTGCGGGCGCTTGGGACATTGCGTGTCCTATCACTCAAACGCAGTAAACAAGGGAGAGAAAAGGTATCGTAAACAGCAGGATAAGAGAAGGAGAAAGCGCGGGTCGTGTACTACTGCGAGCGTTGTGGTCGGTTTGGGCGAAATTCGCGGCGTGGATTTCACGCGTCGAATGCGTTACGTAACGATAATTTCCCTCTCCTCTTGTGTCGCCCGCCGCCTGCGACCGCACCTCCGTCCTCCGTCCTCCGTTCATTCTCTCCCACTCTCTTATTGTATTCTGCTGCTTGATCACTTGAGAGAAATTATCATGTCCGACCCAACGCCCTCCACCTCGTCGGCCGCCGCCGAAGCCGCCAAAAAGCCCACAGTCATCATCACGATCGGCATGGCGGGCTCTGGGAAGACGACGTTCGTGCAGCGGCTCAACTCGTACCTCAACACGCCCGGGGTCATGCCCTCTTCCTCCCCACCGCTCGCACCGCCCGATCAAGAGGTGGCAGAGACAGCACCAGCGGAGCCGAAGGGAAAAGGGAAGGAACGCGAGCGCCGCCCGCCGTACATCATCAACCTCGATCCGGCGGTGGCGCACATGCCGTACGAGGCGAACGTGGACATCAGGGATACGGTCGATTACAAGGAGGTCATGAAGCAGTACAACCTTGGTCCGAACGGGGGGATCTTGACTGCCCTCAACCTGTTTACGACAAAGTTTGACCAGGTGCTGGGGCTGATGGAGAAGCGCGCGGAGGAGGTTGAGTGAGTCATTCGCGCGCGCTGTGTGGACTGCTGCTAACAGTTGATAGCTACATCGTTCTGGATACTCCGGGACAGATCGAGATCTTCACCTGGTCCGCGTCCGGCGCTATAATCACCGACGCGGTCGCCGCGTCCTTCCCCACCATCGTCGCGTACATAATCGACACTCCTCGGACCACGGCCCCGGCAACGTTCATGTCCAATATGCTGTACGCGTGCTCGATCCTGTACAAGACCCGGCTCCCCTTCCTCCTCGTGTTCAACAAGACCGATGTGCGCAAACACGAGTTTGCGATCGAGTGGATGCGCGACTTCGAGGCGTACCAGGCGGCCCTGGCCAGCGGGGGGGCGCAGGAGGAGGAGGGAGGCGGGGAGTTTGAGGATCGGGGCGGGAGGGGCGAGGCGACGTACATGAACAGCTTGATGAACTCGATGAGCTTGGTGCTGGACGAGTTCTACAAGCATCTGAATGTGCGTTTCTTATCTTCCAGAATGTTGTACGCCCGCTGACAGAGCTGTGTTTCGTCTAGGCTGTCGGCGTCTCCTCCCTCACCGGCGACGGCGTAGACGATTTCTTCTCCGCCGTCTCCCGCGCACGGGAAGAGTACATGGCGGACTACCTGCCCGAGCTCACCCGCTTACAAGACGAGAAAGCGTCCAAGGAGCAGGCGCGGCAGGAGGGCAACATGGACAAGGTCATGGCTGATCTGTCGCTCGACGCTGGCGCGGGACGGAGGAGGATGCGCTGGGCGGAAGAGGAGGATGACGTGCCTATTGAGGAGGATGAGGATGAGGATCCTGGTGACGAGGAGGACGAGGACGAGGGAGAGGAGATTGATCTGAGCAGAAGGGGGACGGCGGACGGGATTATGGATCGGGCTAGGGCGGCGGGCGGGCTGAACACGGGGCCAGCGAGCAATTGGGCCAGACCGGGCTGATGGTAGAAGTGTGCATGAGGTCTGGGGCGATGTCAGGATTGAGGCATAGAGCTATAATATAAACTGGGAATTGAAGTTGTGTGTTGGGCTGCAGCAGTGTGTATTGACTGCCTGCAGTGTGGTTCGGAAGGATGACGCACCGAATAACCGGTGATCCCTGAGTCACTCGTCGGCTCGTCCGATTCGAGACGACCACGTCACGTCAACATGGCGCACGGGCCCGAGGAACCACTAGCCGGTAAGATCCTCTGCGCACCCTGCGCTATCCATCTAATGTGATTCTAACCCCTTCTAGCGCCGGCTCTGTCCACCCGCGGACTCGAAGCGCTCTCGGGCATCTCCGAGTTCACGAAGCTCTCGGAGCACATCTTCAACGATGGCTACCACCCCACGACGAACCCGGACGGCTGGCTCTCGCTCGGCCTGGCGGAGAACACACTCATGCACGAGGAGCAGGCGGAGTACTACAATGCGCACCTGACGCTGACCGATGTCGACTTCACGTACGGGACGGACCTCAGCGGCTCTGTCCGCCTCGGCAAGGCGCTCGCGGCGTTCCTCAACCGGCCAGACGGGGCATTCAGCCCGCTCCAGCCGATAAAGTCAGAGGACATCGTCTTCGGTGCCGGCGTCAGCGCGCTCATCGACATGCTCGCATTCCACATCGCGGACGCGGGCACGGGGGTGCTGATCGCCGCCCCCTACTACGCGGGGTTCAACAGCGACCTCAATGCGCGCTGCGGGGTCATACCGATCCCCGTCTTTGTTGATCCAGAAGACAGGTTCGGACCCGCCTCTCTGGACGCGTTCGAATCGACTTTGCACAAGGCCGAAGCGAAGGGCACAAAGGTGCGCGCGGTGATCCTCTGCAACCCGCACAACCCGCTCGGCGCGTGCTACCCGCGGGAGACGATCCTGGCGTACGCGTCCTTCTGCCAGCGACACAACCTGCACCTCATCTCCGACGAGGTGTACGCCTACTCCGTCTTCCCCACGGACGACAACCGCGATCCAGAACCGTTCCTCAGCGTATTCTCGATCGATTTCCTGAAGGAGGCGCGGTGCGACCCCGCGCGCGTGCACGTCCTGTACGGCATGTCCAAGGACTTCTGCTCCAACGGCATGCGCGCAGCCGCGCTCATCTCGCAGCACAACGCCCCGCTCCTCGCGGCCGTGAAGAGCACAGGGCTGTTCATGAAGGTCGCGTCGCCCTCAGCCGTAGCCTGGGCGTCCATCCTCGAGGACGAAGCTTATTTTGCCAAGTTCCAGAAGGAGAACGTGCGCCGGTTGCAAGCGGCATACCACTACACGACCTTGTGGCTCAAGTTCCACGATATCCCGTACATCCCCTCGAATGCCGGTCATTTCCTCCTGGTGGATTTCCGCAAGTTCTTCAGCAACACGGACCGGTCGGGCAACACGCTGCCTACAATTGCGGAGGATGGGGGAAGAGGAAAGGATATCGCCCTGTTTGAGCAGCTCCTTTCGAACAAGGTCTTCCTCGGAAGCTCCAGCGCGTTCACCTTCCCTGTCCGGGGCTGGTTCAGGATCACATTTGCGACGAGGAAGGACTACCTCGTCGTGGGGCTTGCAAGAATAGAACGAGCTCTGGGCGTAGAGAAGTGGCCCGGGCTTGAAGACTTTGATCCGCACGGGGAGGTGGTCGGCGTTCCCATTTCAATCTCCATAGCGGACGTCGTAGACTCTGCGGACTTGGAGCGTGCCATGGCGAGGACCACGTTGTAGGGATGAGGATGGATGGAATATCTGATGATATTGGTGTGCAAATGTAGACTACAGTGGAATGCAATGTGACAACGGCAATGACAATGGTACAAGGCTGGAATAGACGACGCTCATGGGCTGGCGATATTGATCTCCGTGTCCTTCGCCCAGAAGTACACCCTACTTTGTGCCCTCTCACAGACGTCCCTCCACTCTTGTGCGCCAACCTCTCTTCTCTTCGCGCTCCCTTCCCCTTCAATATCGCTCTCGCCATTGACCATCATGTCCTCGTACATGAGCAGCTTGACAGCCACACCGAGCTTCTCCCAGACCTTGATGCACAGCTCGCCAAAAACGGCCGTGCGAGGGAGGCGGAACTTGACCGTCTCTGTGCCGTTGTCGAAGTACGAGTTACGAGATGGGTCCCCGTGTCCTTTGGCAGAGTAGTAGATCTTGATCGTGAGGTCGGTGTCGACGGAAGCGATGGTTGCTGAACGTGCACGGGTATGCGGAGATGCAGCTGGGAAGGAGAAGACCGGAGTCTCGGGTCCGCTTGTAGAGGGAGTGCTAAGCAGCGGGGAGAAGAACATGGGTGAACTGCTGCGAGCCGAGGAGAATGTCAACGTGTCGGACGATGTAGGCGAAGGAGAGCGTCGATGATGCGGCAGCGTTGGATCGGCCGGGATAAGGGACAGGAGAGGCCGGGCCACCGGCATGCTCTGCGAGCGGCGGTGCGTATCCCTACGAGTCCGAGTAGCGGTTGGGATGTAAACGGTCTCTGGGACTTGGATCGAGCCGCTCGACGTATTCTCCTCCTCTGGTACTAAGGAGAGCCTGCGCAGTCCTGTGCCGTTCTGCAGGGTTGCTCCTAAAGTAAGTCCGAGACCGACCATTCCCAAGCCTACCGCCAGCGGCGGTGTGCTGGACACCGAGCTGATAGATCCAGATGACTTGGATCGCCTGTGTCCCTTGAAACTACGAGCGGCAGCTGGGTTGTACTGCGGATTGACCAGGTGGTGGAGAATGGCGCCGTCAGGAGGAAGGGTCGTAGATCGGTCCCGGATTGGGCGAGGAGGGAGCACGAGCGTGATTGGCGTCGGGTCCGTCAGGGATGCACGATACCGGCGTTGGAAGGAAGGCATGTCGCGCGTTTCTTGACCTGGGAAGGACCAGCCCGTGCGTAGGCCGCCAGGTTCAGCGGTGAGCGGCGTCATAGGCTCCGGCGTCAATCGAGTCAGAAGGTCAGACTCGACGCTGACTGCGCTCTCCTTGGTGTTGGACCGCACTTGAGCATATCGCGAATATCGGTTCGAACCGTAGTCTGACTGAGACTGGATCTGGTGCTCTTCGACGTCATCTTGAAGATATGCAAGCTCGGAGCTCTGATAGCTTTCTCGCCGATTGACACGGCCGTCACGGCGGTGGGCGAATGCCCATCCGCAGTCTTCATGCTGCGTATGGTTGTCTGAGATAAACATTAGACATCACATATTCCGAGTGATAAGACAAATTACCATCATCACCAATCTCGCTAGCATAGGAAGAAACGACCTCTAATTCAGCTGTTCCATTGTCGGCATAGTTGTCATATCCTTTCTCTATGTCACAGTCTTTAAGGCCCGATAAATGCGCGTGTTCTGTATGCCAATGAGCTCCGGTGAACCACAAGGCGAAGTAGCACGTCGCTTACCTTCAACTTCTTGTATACTGTTACGAAGCCCGGCCGCGCTCAACAGCTCCAGGAACGACTTGGAAGGCGCCACCGAAGGAAGGATCGGAGGTGAGATGCCTTGACCTGCACCGGGCAGAGTCAGAGCGCGAGGACGAAGGCCATGGTCGTCCGTAAGCGCACGGGGCAGAGTCAAGGACATCGCCGTCGTCAAGACCGCCGGCACGGTGTCTGTGTATGCGGGTGGAGGCGTGGCGAAGCAAGGCGAGGAGGGCTGTTCCTCCCGAGCTCCTGCAGTGTACTCTGCGCTACGAAGTTGGCCAGTGATCCATCCAAGTGGTCGCGCTCGGGCTTGTCCTTCTCCAGGACAGGCGAAGCTCTCCCCGCTGAGCGCGCGGGGTCGCCTTCTGATCCTCCTCTTTCTTGCTCGGCATTGGAAGATGACTAGGGCAACGAGGCCGGTCACGGCTAGTACGAGAGCGGCGCCGAGAGCGAGGGCTGCGAGGGCAAGTCGGGCTGTCATGCGGATATAAGAGCGCACGATGGAGGACGCACGGATGAGGAGGGAGGAGGGGCGCGATGGACGGACAGGCCCGTTCTCGACGGCGACGGAGCGAACCTGGGGCGGGCGGGCGTTGCGGCTGTTGTGGGGGATGTGCATGTGTGTGCGTGGTGGTTGTCAGGCATTGAGATGCAAAGACGAGTCGAGTCAACAAGAGAAGGAGGGAGCTTTGGCCGTGTTGCTGCCGAAATGAGACATCGCGAGTCCTCTTCTGTCTCATCAGTTCGGAGGGCGATCTGCGGCTCATGGTCCGCATTCCGCTAGACTGGCACCACGCTAGTAGAAAAGACACCTTGCTGATCCGCTGAGGTCTGCGTTGCCCTGGGGAACTCTCCGAATTATAGGCCATCTGGTCAAGCAGTCGTTAGACAGTCTAGTCAAGTAGGCGCATACCATAGAGGTTCGGAGATGAGTTCCCGATCTGGATTTCTCGCAGCCTTTCTGGTATCGCTTAGTCATCTCGCGGGATCGGTGGCCTCGGTTCACCAAGTACAGTACTCGTACGACAGTCGAGTCTAATTTGTCGCGCGAACGTCAAAGAAGCAATGAGAATAGGGAATCAGATTCTTGTGCGGCCGCAGCGTTGCATACGTCCATGACTCTGAGCGCACATTTCAGATACGCTCGGGGCAGGACCAACCCTTCTGCGCAGCAATTGTGAAAAGAAATTGCGAACAATGGCGACAAAAAGGCTGCCTTTGAGAGTGGCTTCGACGAACTTCCGAAAGGAAGATGCCGCCGGCCGCGTCCGAGGGGCTCACGGCCCAGGGTCCTTCCTCCACGCGACCACTCGCCTTATTCATTCTCTCTCCCTCGTCGAGGCGCCCATTCCTCTCATCATGGCCCCCGATCTTGAGGACATCCTACATGGAGAAACAGCGTCCCCGGATCGTGACCTATGCGCTGTGTTCAAAACGAGCTTCCATCCTACGAAAGGCAACATTATAGACTGGAGTGTGAAGACATCTGATGGTGCGCTTCAGTAGCCGCAGCACTTGCGCAGTGGCTTCACTGACATTTGCTGCATATAGACATATCCCTCGATGGGGTCGAGTTCTCTACGCTGCCGAGTGGACTTCACGTAGTCGACGAAGACGTGATATACTTCACGAAGGGGTCGAGGGAGGGTGTATGCGTCTTCCGGAGGGTGAAGACGGATGAGGCGGGTCAACGCGGTTTCAAGCTGGGCGCGTTGGGTGTGTTGTTAGGTGCGCATATCTCTGCGGATGCGGGACTGGTCTGACAACAGAATAGAGGAGAGCACACGAGCTCGGCCATGGCTGCATGTCGAGAGTCTGCGGAAGATGGCAGACCTGCAGCAAGATGCAATCGACACGAAGTCGCTCTCTGACTACTTTAGCGCTTATAAGACGGTTTCCGGCTCGGAGCCCGCTGAGGAGGACCTCGAGGACGAGATTAGACTCGGCGGGGTACGCGTTTTGTACACGCCTGAGCGACCTGTAATGCTGACGCACTGGCAGATCTCCAATCCTTATGTACACTTGCCCGCGTTGCTCCGACATCTCGGACCAACCTCGCTCCTCCTCTACAAGTATGCGCTAGCACGACGACGCATCATGATCTACACGCACCCTGCTGTCGAACCGGCCTGTATGCTTGCATGGTGCATACAAGCGATGGCGGACATCGGCACGTTCGAAGTCGGCAAAGGCAGAGGAGAGAAGGTGCCTGTGCTGGGCTTGATCGGCCTCATCGATATCGATCGTCTGAAGGCGGAGGGAGAGAAGGGCCGTGGGTGGATTGCCTGCACGACAGATGCCCTCTTTCTGGAGCGACCGCAGCTGTACGACTTGGTCGTAGACATGTCGACCGTGCCACGCTCTGTGTCCTCCGCTTCTACCTCATCCGAGCCTGTGCCAGCCTTGCCACATCCAAGCTTCTTCATCTCGACACGCATCCCACACCCGACCAAGCCAAAGGACACACACGTACTCCATCCTGCTCGTTTCACCTGGTCCGACCTTCCATTCTGGTCGACGCTGGACCGATACTTCCCATCTGATCCAGTCAGGCTCCCCGCGGGGAACAAGGCCTGGCAGGATCCCTGGCGGATGTACGAGGACGTGTGCACGATGTGTGCCGGGATGATCGCTGGCACCTGGCGAGCCCCTGGAGCTGGCGAAGTCAGGCTGGAAGGAGAAGACGACGAGCTGCGCCGTGTGCAAAGCCGGCCTACCAAACGGCAAGGCTCTTTCGGTGTAGGCGGACATCACCGCAGAGGTTCGAACGGTTCGACGCGCTCCATGCCTGTTGGAGAGATGTCCATCCCGCCGAAGAGGAAGGCGATCGAGGTGCTCCGCAGGGTGAGCGGAAATCGAACTGGAGAACAACTTTCGGCAGCTGAGCCGCCGAATGCCGATGCCGACGACGGCGCGGAAGCAGAGAATCAGCCCGCGTTGGACAACGCGACTTCGGCGCTTCTTCTCCTCGCCCAATTCCACAACAACACCGTTTCGCTGCTATCTTCCCTTTCAGAGCTCATCAAACCTGCTGCATCTTCCCCGACCGCAACACCGACCGCCGCCGCCTCGCAACCTTCCACTTCGCGTCAATCCCAGAGCCCTATCCCCAAGCGCCGCCGCACCTCGCCCAAATCCGTGACCCTCACCCCGCGCGATCTGCTCTCCCTCAGGTTGGGGCCTCTCAGTCTCAGCGATGCGAAGATCGTAGAATGGCTTGCATTTGAGCGTCTTGGTGTCAGGGTCGGCGTTAGAAGGGGCTGGTGGGATCTCAGCTTAGGCCTCCTGGGCTGGTGATTCTCCGCACGCCGCGAAGTTCGTGATGTCGTTGCTCCCGCATCCACCATATCCTTCACACTACAACACTCCACTGTAGCCATTCGTAATGACTGTCTCACTAATCCCCGTATACCCACCACCACGATTCCTTTGTTTGCCTTTATACATCGCATATACAATCGGAAGTATAAGCGGGCGCTTTATTTTCTTCCATATGTTTTTCTTCCTTTTACTTCCACGGCATTGTTGGCATTGTTGACTTGGTTGGTGTTCTACGCCTTTGAAGCTTACAATGACCCATTCTCGCGGCAACAATGCTTGTGGCTTGGCTCTATATAGTCAGAATTCTCGTGTCTTCCTGCCTGTCCGTATGGATCCCGAAGAATCACCGTGAAACGCGTGCTCTAAGCCGCTGCACGTCTCTTGCTCCGGGCCGGATGCTCTCGATAGAGTGCCGGACAGCCCTAACGCAGAGGATTCATATCTCTGATTAATATCGACATGCCCTTTCTCATGGCCGATAACGGCAGATCTGTCTGGATTACGCGAAGGCGCGTGATGCCCCCAAAGCTGTGTCCATGGGGAACACGTGGCCGACGCATTTTCTGCCTGAAGGTGGGTATGCGCGTTGTTTACCTGTCGCCAAGCTGTACTGTCTCCATCAAAAACCTGCAACTCTGATCTTGTCCTCTGTACTTGTGCTACCCACGCGTACCTTGGGGTTTCGCTTCTGCTCCGAAATCGCGTTCGCGTCACTGACGAATCTCCGACGTCAGCGTGACCACCTGGACCACCCCGAGCACACGTTAACCTTCGGCTGTCACATTCGCGCCATTCAATTTGACTAGCGCCCTGTCGTAAAGTTTGCATCCTCCACTCCCTCCGGCCTATATAAGCTCGTCTTTATCTCCACCACAATGGCCCCGACGCCCGAAGCAGACGACCACGAGACTGCGGGCACAGCAGAGTCCCAGACCGCCTCGCAGCCTGCCTCTCCCGCCTCTCCAACCCGCACCACCACATCCACCGCCGCAACCTCGCCCCGTCAACAACGGCAGCAACAACCGCCGCCGCCTCCACCCTATCCCTATCCGCCCTACCCAGGTGCACACCCGTTCTTCGGCTACCCACCGTACGATCCCAACCTGCCGCCTCCTCCGCCCAATCCGGACGGGTCCTACCCGCCTCCCCCGATCATGTACGGCTACCCTCCCCCTCCCGGCCCCGGAGGCGCCCAGCATCCCGTAGGCAACCCGGGCGGGCCGCCCATGCCCATGTACTGGCATCCGACCTGGGGACCTCCGCCGGGCACCTTCGAAGGAAGATGGATGATGCCCCCTCCTATCCCCGGGCAGGAGATGCACTGGGAGCACCCTGGTTTGAGAAGGGATGATGAGCACGCGTCGAAGCGCAGGAGGACGGGCGAGGGCGGTAGCCCGGAGGGAGAGGGAGACAAGAGACCCGTCAAGAAGAAGATCGATATCGCCTGCAGGTTCTGTCGTGGTATGTCCTCATACTCCCGCATACACAGATATATGCTGATGTCTGACCTTGGGATGCAGAGAGGAAGCTCCGCTGTGACGGCGCGCGCCCGCATTGCGGCAACTGTGCGCTGCGCGAGCGCGAATGTTCCTACCAGCCTGGGCCGCCCAACCGACGCGGACCGGGAAAGAAGAGCAAGCAGATGGCCGCTGCGCGCGAGTCTCTCGAGGCGAACCAGTCGCTGGCGCCTATCAGCACGATCACCAGCCAGCTGCCTCCCGGCCCTGGTCCCTCGATGCCTGCCTCGCCGGTGCAGTTCCAGATGGAGAACGGGAAGAAGAAGAAGAAGGCGAACTGATCGGACGTTTACTGCATGAGAGCTGATGATGTATGACTGTTTCTGTCCTTCTACTTCCGGCCGTCTAGACTGTAACTCAGGTCGCAGACCGGATACATACAACATGATGAGCAATGATACCTGATTCAATGTCTTGGAGCTGCCAGCACGCGATTTGGTAACGATGCAGCTCCCAGTCGCCGACTTTGAGTCATCAAGATACATCTGCCTATAATATACAGCCGCTTGGCATCTAAGTCTGCGAGACCAGTGCACATATACAATGGGTAATTAGTTCATGCCTGTTCAGGAACTCTAAGTCTATACGTCACTGTCCTCTGCCTCCTCTTCCGCTACCTCTTCACTGTTGTGCCCCTGATGCCCAATCTCGTTCAGCTGGTCCTCATCCGCATCCAGCTTGCGAAACGATATCCAGAAGATGATGCCGGCTACGAAAGAGAGCGTCGCGCAGACGACGTAGTTCCCTATTGCCCATCAACAACCTCCTAATCGCAGGCGTCATGACTTACAGATGAGCAACGGATCTCCCGCGAGCGGGTTGAGGACTTCCCCGATGACGGACGCGAAGGCCGAGGTGGAAAGGAACAGCGCCATCACGACCGATTTCATGCTCGTCGGGGCCTTTGTGAACGCGTACTCGAGCCCGGTGATGGATGCGAAGATCTCGGATATCGCACTGTCTATTGTCAGTGTAATAACGAGAGATGGTGGGAGGAGCGTACATGAGGACGTAAGCGCCCGTCTGCCACCAGACGCTCATGGGCGAGGGCCCGCAAGCAGGGTCGTTCGCCCCGTACCCGCAAGGGGAAGTCGTGTACACGTACCACTGGAGGATGCCTGCCCAGACCATGGCGCTCGACACGACCATGAAGCCCGCAAAGATGCGCTTGAGCGGGGTGAAGTTGTACCCGCTGCGGCGGAGGGCGGGGTAGATCTACATACATTGACATGTTAGAACGTTAGGCGGTTAGGAGGGGAGGGCGGCACGTACGTAGGCGTCGAACACGGGGATGAGCACCATCAGAGCGATCGGGTTCGTGTTGTTGATCACATCGTTCGGGACGCCGTTTGTGGTCATGGTCGCCGCCTGGCTGGTCATGTTGTTGTTCATTTGCTGCGTATTCGTCAATATCCAACATAAACAAAGATACCAGAGGGAAGCTTCTCCGCCTCACGATGGACCAGAGAAGCCTCCGCCCAAGAGAAAGCCAGGACGCACATTGAAAGAGATCCAATACAGCGGGTAGAACACGAACACTGCGCAAGCGAGGACACCCCTGCGCACCTCCTCCACAAACGCATCATCGTACGCCATCCACCTCGGCCTGTGTCCCGCGTACATGCTGGGCTTGGCGCGCTCCCAGAACTGGGGGTTGCGCCATGCGGCCTTGGCTTGGCGCAGGGAGCGGGTGAGGAGCGGGGAGAAGGTGTGGTGGAGGATGCGCAGGAAGGAGGGGAGGACGGAGCCTTCTGGTGGGGATTTGGTCTGCTCTGCCGGTCAGGAACTGGGCGAAGGCGATGAAGGGGAGGGAGGGGCTCACGTAAATCCCGTGTCCGTACCAGAGCACAAAGGGGCATACTGCTCATCTGTTAGTCTTAGTATCGGGGCTTGCAGAGCGGAGCAAGCGCACGGCAGAAGAGGATTGTGGGGAGGGTGAACGCTGCCCAGAACCCGAGGTACTTTTCCGCAACCGTCATGCTGATCTGCCCGAGCCCAGCGCCAATGTTGATCATCACTGTGTCCCGCATGTACGATCAGCCATAAGCTCTCATGCGACGGGAAGAGAGGGAAAGGGACACACGGTAGAAATACATGTAAATCCTCGCTGTTGTGATAGCCGGATCGAGGATGACCCTCTCTCCCTGCGCGTCGCGCACGACCGTCATCCTCGCTGGCCCACGCTGCTGCTCCGCCACGAGCGGGGAGATGTTTGACTTGAACCCGCCCGTTCCTAGGCCCATGACGAGCAGGGCGCCTATGAATACTGTGAGCGCTAGCGGGGGCCGGGTGATGATGCTGGGAAAGGTGCAGAGGATCATTAGGATGTGGCCGGCCCTGCGTGTACGGGTACCAGTGATCAGCAGGCATGTGAAGGGAGGGAGCGCGAAGAGGGGCGTACATGGCGATCCCTACGGAGTAGCAGACTGTGCGGAACCGCCCTAGACGGGAATCGGCGATGTACGCCCCGAAGAGGGGGATCACGTACACCCAGAGGGTGTTGAACTGCGTCTTTCCTGTGCGTCAGCTGGCCCGCTCTACGCGCTCGTAGGACGAAAGGCGCACGATGGCGGTGGCGGCGTTCGTCCCCAGCCCCAGAGCGCCGGGCGTGCCGTTCGGGTTCACACCCGTTACAGAGCCGGGGGGGAGCGGCCGTTGCCTGTCCGT
The DNA here is from genome assembly GCA_001630345.1 of Calocera viscosa TUFC12733. Lineage (NCBI taxonomy): Eukaryota > Fungi > Basidiomycota > Dacrymycetes > Dacrymycetales > Dacrymycetaceae > Calocera > Calocera viscosa. Next base: position 68,920 of record KV417280.1, on the reverse strand, counting down.
TGCCTCGTCAGCTCGCTGCACATCAAGGGCGGGAACGCGCATACAGGAAGTTGATGAACACGGCCGCGGTGCCGTTGTACGAGAACCGTTCGCAGAGCTCTACGAACCCGATCAAGTACGCGGGCCAGGATCTGCGCAAGCCCCTGTTAGCCCAGGAGCCAGATGCAAGAAGAAGGGTAGGGCGGAGACGCACATCTTCCCCCCCACACGACGTAGCGCGTGCGGGCCGTGCTTCTCCCCCTCCGTGGGGTAGAGCGCGTCCCCCTCGTCGAGCGAGCCGTCCTCCTCCACGGGCTCGACCGAGGTGCGCGCGGCAGAGTCTTTGGCGGAAGAGGGAGGGAAAGGTTTGTCTGTCGCTGCCAACTGAGCACGTTGGGTTGCGGTTCAAGCTGAAGCGCACCTAGCAGCGGGATCTCCTCCACCTCCCCTACGTCCTCCAGCGAGGTCTCATTCCGTCTTGACCACATCTCTTCTATCACAAGCTGTTGCAGAGTACTGGCAGGGGGCAGAGCATACTGTAATCGGTCGTGCGAGTAAGAGTAAACTGTAACTCGGGTTGTAACCGATGGACCACGTCGGATTGAGGACCCCTACATTCAGGCGCGTTCGCGCCGCTTCTATCCCGGCGCCGACGCTTATGTAAGTCGTTACGTACGCCTGGGGCCCTGACTTGGCAGGTTATCAGCTGCACACCTGGCAGCAACCCAGCAGCAGCAGCAGCACCTCCTCGTCAGCAGCAACCATCATGTCCTCATCAACGCAGACCACGTTGGCCCCGCACACCCAGCAGCCGGTCGTCACCCGCACCTACCCCACCATCCCCGAGCTAGACGCAGCAATCGCCGCCTCCTCCGCTGCTCAGAAGACGTGGCGCAAAGTTCCCCTCTCAGAGCGCATCAACATCGGGAGGAGGTTCATGGTGCGCCCGCCCACCTCTTTTCACATCCAAGCCTACCGAATCGAGGTTGACGCTAAACACAGACAGAGTTCGACGCTCTGAAAGAGCCTATCGCGCGCGAGCTGTCGGAGCAGATGGGCCGCCCCATCCGCTACACGGCTAGCGAAGTGCGCGGCACGCTCGAACGCGCAGAGTACATGCTCTCTATCGCCCCCTCCAGCCTGGCCGATGTAGATCTGAGCGGGTCGGACAAGCCCGGGTTTCACAGGTATATCAGGAGGGAGCCATTGGGCGTCGTCCTGGTTGTCGCACCATGGAAGTGAGTGTTCCAGGGCTTGAGCTGACAGCGCGCTGAACCGCCGCACAGCTATCCGTACCTGGTGATGATCAACTCTGTGCTCCCCGCGCTGCTCGCAGGCAACAGCGTTATCATCAAGCCCTCCCCGCAAACGCCTTTGACAGCCGAGCGCCTCCTGCAAGCGTTCACCCTCGCCGGCCTGCCCCCCTCAGTGCTCTCCGTCCTCCACCTCCCCCCCGCACTAGTAGCGCACGCCGCCGCCCACCCCCAAGTAAACTTCATCTCCTTCACCGGCTCTGTCGCGGGGGGGAAAGCAGTCGAGCGGGCAGCGGTGAATGCTGAGCATGTGGGGCTGAAGGGGGTCGGCCTGGAGCTGGGGGGGAAGGACCCGGCGTATGTGAGGGAGGACGCGGATTTGGAGTATGCGGTCGAGCAGCTCGTCGATGGCGCAATGTTCAATTCCGGTCAGAGCTGCTGTGCGATCGAGGTGCGCCTTTCTCCCCTCACTCCTGCCTCCTGCCTCCTTCGGCGCTCTGCTAAGCCGCGAACTAGAGGATCTACGTCCACCAATCCCTCTACGCCACCTTCGTCCGCCAATTCGTCGAGCTCACAAACCAATACAAGCTCGGCTCTCCCCTAGACCCCTCGACGACCCTCGGGCCAGTAGTGAGCGTCGCCTCTGCCTCGCGTATCCGTGCGCAGGTTGCGGCCGCGGTGCAGGCAGGCGCGAAACAGCTCATTCCCCAGGAACCCTTCGCGGCAGTCGCGAAAGATGGCACGGCCTTCGTGGCCCCGCAGGTGCTGGTGGATGTTAACCACAGTGCGCTGCTCTCCGTATCCCTTGACACTGAGGAGCTGACGCAGTGCAGAAATGGACGTGATGATGGAAGAGACTTTCGGTCCCGTCGTCGGGATAATGTCCGTCTCCTCGGACGCAGAAGCGCTTGAGCTGATGAACGACTCGCCCTACGGACTCACCGCGAGCATCTGGACGGACCTCTCTTCCCCAGCGGGGCAGGCGGCGTTTGACGGGTTTGTAGAAGACCTCGAAACGGGAACCGTATTCGCGAATCGGTGCGATTATCTCGACCCGGCGCTCGCGTGGACGGGGGTGAAGGACTCGGGGAGAGGGGTCAGCTTGAGCAAGTTTGGTATGCGCCCGCACTCGGCCACTGAGTGAAGCTGACGGGTGTGTAGGGTTCGACCAGCTTACGAGGGCCAAGTCGGTGCATATGAAGATCAGGACGAGCTAGATGGGCGGGGAGAGCGGTGGGCTGTATCATGCTCTGTTGGAGTGGACGATTCCTCTACACCCATCTCGCAAGCTGTGAAGAATAGAATTATTATTTTATGTCAATTTGGGTAATGCACTATGATTACAATCACGCCCCGCTTTGCCGGGTAGTTAGGCACCGCCGTGCACATGCTCCTCCTCCACGGGCACCTTCTCATCCCCCATCCGCGTCGCCACCTTGCCAATCCTATTTAGCTCATCCTCCTCCTGATCAAGCTTGTAGAAGCACAGCCAGAACGCCAGACCAGCAACGAAGGAGATGCCAGCCGCGACGCCATAGTTCCATATCAGGAGCGGATCCCCGGCCAGAGGGTTGAGCGCTTCGTTAAGGGCCGAGGAGATGGCGGACATGAACAGGAAGACGGACATGACGAGGGAACGCATGCTGCGCGGGGCCTTTGTGAACGCGTACTCGAGCCCGGTGATGGATGCGAAGATCTCGGAGAAGGCGCTGTCAAATGGGTTGTCAGTCATTGCTTCTCGACAACGAGGGAAAACGCACATGAGCACATATGCCCCTGATTGGATCCAGACGTTCAGAGGGGAAGGTGCGCACGTCGGGTCGTTCGCGCTGAATCCGCAGGGGGAGGTATGGTAGACGTAGTATTGAACCACCGCGGCCCACACCATCGCCGCTGCTGCGGTCATGAACCCTGTGAAGATTCGCTTGAGCGGGCTGAAGTTGATCCCTGCGCGGCGCAGGGCGGGGTAGATCTAGCGAACACTGGTCAACGCATGCAAAGGTAGGGAAATGCGGAAACGCACAAACATGTCGCAGATGGGGATGAAGATGATGAGCGCGAGCGGGTCGAGGTTGTTGATGACGTCGTTGGGGAAGCCATGGGTCGACATGGTGGCGGCTTGCGACGTCAAGTTGTTGTTCAATTGCTGCATTTCCGTGAGCTCTCACATAACCTCACTGCAGCGGGGTGCACCTACGTTATAGGAGATCCAGTAGAGCGGGTAGAAGAGGAACACCTGGCAGGCCTTGAACCCCCTCTTGACCTCGTCCACAAACTCGGCGTCCCAGGTGAGCCACCTGGGCGTCTCCCCGCCATGCTCCTTGATGTATATCGCGGGCTTGGCGCGGTCCCAGAAATGCGGGTCTGTGTACGCTGCGCGCAGGCGGGAAAAGTTGAACGTGAAGCAGGGAGCCATCACCACGCGCCAGATGCGCATCGCCTGGGAGAGGACGGAGCCTTTAGGCGGGGACTTGGTGTACATGTTCCGTCCCATGAAGAGAACGATGGGGCAAACTAGAGCGAGTTAGAGTGAATAGGTGCATGTAGCACTTCGGGGAAGAGACGCACGGCAGAACATGATTGTTGGGAGCAAGTAGGCGAGCCAGTAGCCGACGTACTTCTCCGAGTAGGTCATGCCGATTTGCCCAACCAGAGCGCCGATGTTGATCATCACTGCCTCACTGTCAGCTTTCCACCTCAGCATCTGCGGAACAACCTACGGTAGAAATATAGGTAGATCCTCGCCGTTGTGATCGCGGGATCCATGATGACCCTCTCGCCCTTGCTGGTGGTGATGACGACCATGGTCTCCGGGCCCCGGTACTGCTCCGCCACGAGCGGGGAGATGTTGGCCTTGAACCCGCCCGTGCCGAGGCCCATGATGATGAGGGCGATGATGAAGCACGCGAGGGCGCCGTGGGTGTTGCTGATCACGGGCGGGATGGCGGAGATCGTCATGAGCACATGGCCGATCCTTGACATCAATCGATCAGTCTCGGTCTCAGTCCGACCATCCAGAGCAAGAGGAAAAGGCGTACAGGGCGATCAGCACGCTCCAGCAGACGGTTTTGAATCTCCCCAGGTGCGCATCGGCGATATAAGCGCCGAACAGGGGGATAACGTATACCCAAAACGAGTTGAACGTAGTTAATCCCTGGCTCGCGTTCGTTCCCATCCCGAGCGCGCCGGGCGTCCCGTTCGGGTCGGGGTTACTGCCTGTTGTCGAACCAGGCGGCAAGGGGCGCTGGATGAAGTTGGTGAATACGGCAGTGGTACCGTAGTACGAGAAGCGTTCGCAGAGCTCGACGAATGCGATGAGGTACGCCGGCCAGGATCTGCGCGCTCTCGTTAGGCAGGCATTAAAATACAGAGGTAGGAAGCTTACATTTGCCCACTAACCCGGCGCAGCTTGTGCGGGTCGTGCTTCTCCTCCTCCGTCGGCTCGCTCCCCCACTCGCCCACGGCGGCGAGGACGTGCTCGCTCGTGTTGCCCACGGTGTACTGACCGTTTTCCTTCTTCTCCGAGGCGCCTTCATTACGGTCGAAAGCGACCTTTTCTGGGTGAGAGAGCCCGCCAGAGCCGTCCAGCTCGCCCACGGGAGCCATCACGAGTTCGTCGGTTGCCTTGTCGGCCATTTTCACTTGAAGTAAAGAAGCAAGCAGAGCAAAAACACAGAAGCCAAGGGAAGAATCAAGCAGAGATCAGGGCAGAGCTAGAACAATGCGGGATGTGATATCGCTCGTTCCACACGTCCCGGGCGGTTCTTTCCAAAACAGAGTTGGCGGCCCGTTGCTCCAAGCGGGCATTTTATACCACTTCTCAGCTCGCATCCCTCCGCTAGGACAGGTGGCTCCTCCGAGTCATCCTCGACAGGACGACGCCATCGCACGCGCAGTGGCTTCCGGCATTTCAGTCGCATGCGAGCGCATCGGCAGGAGCTGTCGCACGACCCGCAAGCATATGGCAGAGCAGAGCCGCATCAGGGTTCCCCAGTGCACAAAAGTCGGAGGAGGGCGTCATAGCGCGCGGAAAGTTCCGTCGAGGGAGAGCGCTTGGCAGACATCATCCGTCCAACACGGAGGCGCCGTCAGGCGGAGCAAACCGGTTTTGGTGTGTGCCCCACAGCCCGCGCGTGGGGACGGAAGGGAAGAAGGTTGACAGATGCCATTCGGCATGTTTCTCGACTGGACTAGGGCCATGTGCAATTTGCTTCTTGCGTCAGACAGTCGGGTTGGGCGGTGTGCTCGTGGACATGCGGTGGTGAAAAGAGACAGCTGAGAATGCTGGGCGACTGAGGGTAGACGACATGGGCCAAACGACCAATGGGTAGAGGAGCGATGGTAGGAGGAAAAGAACCCTTGCAGTGCCCAGCGACATTCCGCTGCAGCTGGAATCCACACGAGTCACAAGGGCAAATTTTGGCATGCATTTCGTATTGTGTTCAGCGACCAAGTAACTATAGTACAGTGTCCCTACGATGTCTACCTGGCAGACCCCGCGCAGGGGCGAGGTAGAAAGGCAATTCATACCTAGAGCTGTGACCGGCCTTCAAGCATGAACAAGTCGAGTATGGTGGATGTGCTACACTTCGACTGACAGACGACACACACGATTGCTGTCAGTTCACGCCCGCAAGAGACACCACCTCACACAGCTGAACCAGCGAGGGCTAAGAGCAGGCTCTGAGGGCGACAGGCTGCGCTGTACTCAGCGGGCTCAGTAGTCTGACGAGAGGGTTAGGATGGATCGGGCGAAGGAACCGGGACGGACGGACGCACCCAGTGGCCGACGCTCCCACTTTTCACGGCGTGCAGGTTTTACCCATCCCATCACCCATCCGCCACCAACACCTTCAGCACCTACATAACCCATCACAATGAGCGATCAACTTCACTTGTACACCGAACAGCACAAGGAGGGAAGGAGGGGAGGGGGGATCAGGGCAGCTCTGCGTATAATTGACCTGCCTGGGTATTCGTCACCACGGCCCCGCCTCGCTTGTCCGTAGACGAGCAAGGGGGGCTCGGACTGGTGCACAGCTTGGGTTCGTCATTTGAAGGGAGGGATGGATGGTGGGTGGGTGGAGAAGCGGGGAGGAGGGGCTTACCTGGAGGATGCAGGCGAAGGTGGGCGCGGTGAGATGGGCGAGGGTTGGGTGGAAGGAGATCAGTGTGCAGCTGGCAGTGTGCTGCAGGCGATAGGCCCGGGGCACGGGCAGGAGAGGTTTACATGGTTAGCAACTGCAGAAGTGGGAAAAAGTGGAGTGAAGGAGAGAGAGCAAGGCAAAGCGCTTTTGGCACTGAAGGCCCCCGAAGGGCCGGACGCGGGCGCGGGCAGAGTCAAATTTGCCCTCGGGGTTGCGGCTCCGGGCTACGTTTTTCAGCCCAGCGGGCCACTCATCCCCACAGGCCACAAGAGTAGTCTAGTCGTACGTTCTCACCCCCCAAAACCAAAATGCGAAATCCAAAAGTACATTCCCCCCAAAAAAAAAATACAAAAAAGATAAACAGAGCGGAGTATGTATTGTTGCACTTCGGGCATGCCCATGCCAAGTTGATGTTGAGAGCTCGAAGCGGGGCGATTCCGGAGCTGTACGCACGCAGGCTGACCGCCCGGGCGGCTTGGGACAGAGCACGGCGCAGAGGCCCAACTGTCCCTTCCTCCTTCACTTGGTCATCGACCAACCTCATGCGCCTGCCTCCGCCAATCCCGCCGAGAGGAAAGGAATGCAGCATGGCGGGAGTCGGACGCCCGCTTGACAACCGCTGATCGTCCCGCTTGGCCTGAGTTTGCCGCGCTTCCGTCTGCTCCTCCTTGCCCGCACACCGTCCCCCGCTCGGCCGCTGCCCCGTCATCCCCCATCTCAGCAGGCCAGCAGCGGGCGGTAACCCACCGGAACCCGCCCAGCCGACCAGCTCCGATCCACCCTCCGTACTCATCTCGCCTCCCATCTCCTACCCGCATGCGGCCTACAATCAAAAACCCCGTCAGCCCTCTCTCCCTTCTTCAGTCGAGAACCGGCCAGGGACGTACTTATTCTGTCCCTCCAAAAAAAAGCTCGTCAACACCATCCAATCCAAGCTAGGCGTACTCCGGCCTCACTTTGATATCCCAAATATCCGGTACCTCCCTCTCCTTCCCATTCCCAGTTCCGCTCGAAGTTGCAAGGATGTTCCCGGCCTGCAGGACGCTCCCCGCACTCTTCACCCGTCGCCTTTCGTAGTATAGCGTGCCGTACGGTTCCTGCCCATCGCCCGCGCTCACAACTCCCAGCGCGATACAGCGCAGTGCGGGGGAAGCCTGGCCCATCCGGTGCACCATAGCGTTCCAACCCCTGTCTGGAAAAGAGAGTTTCTCGGGAAGGAGGAGCTTGAACAGTTTGAGCGTTTGCAGGGACCGGAAGCGCGGGAAGACCATATCCGGGTTGTGTGCTGCTTCGATCGATAGCCCCACCGTGCCCGACCGCCGCTCCCGGATCACGAGCGTCGTCATCCCCGGGAGGGAGGCTGCGAGGAGCCCGAGCAGCTCGAGGGAGACTTCGAGCACTGTTATCTCTAGGTAGCGGAGGGATGATGTCGCCGATGACTGGGCGATGAGCGGGAGGCCTTGCTGCAGCGCGGCATTGGTGACGAAATCGATCACTGCGAGCTTCTCGACTGGTCGGTGTGGGACGAGCTTGAGCGCCACTGCCCAGGACGTTGTGAGCTCGCGGAGGGCTGGGAAGACTTCGGGGGAAGAGAGCCCAGTGGCGTTCAGCACGCTATCCCCCGACATGAGCGCTGCGATCTTTAGCTGTGCGACGCGCGGCTGGTGCAGGAGGAAATCTGGCTCGCACGGCCCGACGGTGAGGAGGAGGAGTGTTTCCAGCTCGAACGGGCATTGGTCCAGGTTGGCGAATATCCGCAGTCGACCGTCCTGCCCGCAAAAGCGGAGGAGCTTGAGCCTGTGCATCCCCCTGAAGGCGCGGAAGACCAGGCGCATGTACCCCGGGTAGAGCACCGTGCGGAATGCATTGTCGGAGGCCATGCTCGGCAGGTCGTGGTATAGTGCGAATTCGATCGAGTGGACGTGCGCTGCGAGCGCGGGGGTGCGCAGGATGGCTCGGCAGATCTGGGCAGTCTTCTTTGGCGGGCCGAAGTAGAGGGAGCGGTAGAGGTGTCGATGAGCGAGGTCGCGCAGTGCGCGGGAGGAGAGGGAGAGATGGCGGAGCGTGCTGTGGGAGGGGACGAAGGAGAGGATGTGGTCGAGCAGTTCTGGGGGGAGCGTGGGCGGGTCGCGCGGCGCCGGAGGGGGGAGGGGGAGGGAGGGCAAGCGCCAGTCTGTGCTTGTGCCGGTGCGCGGGGGTGCGGGGGTGGTGGGCCCCGAGCGGGGGAACATTGCGAACCCCGAGCTGCTCGCGCTGAAGAATGGGTCCATCGCCGGCGAGCAGGCGAGCGCAGAGGCGGGCGGGAGATGGAGGGGAGGGGGGAGGGAGGGAGGTCTCGCAGAGGGCAGACACCTTAAGCCTTTGCCCCGGGAGACGAAATAGCAGGCTAAGCCCACTCCCGAGGTGCGAGTGCGAAAGGGCGCTTGAGGGTGGTGGGGGGTGACCAAGCCGTCCCCCGGCCGGATGAACCCACGCCCCGCGGCTTGCGCGCTTCCAATTTGCTTGATTTGCCCTTGCTCTTGCAGCTCGAGTCTCGGTTGGCCCGGCCTGGGCGTGCGGGCGCGGGTGCCGGTGACTTCTCCCGTGTGTGTGAAAGCAGCAATCAGCAAGCGAAAGTGTTCACCCAGGCCGCCAGAGAACTCAGATGGTCAGGGACTGCCAGAGGCGGCGTGGACGTGCGCCCTCCACCGTGTGCTCCTCCCCGCCGTGCGCGGGAGATCAGACGCGCACGGAGGGGGGTGAGTGATCTGCCGGCGGCAGGCGCGAAGCACTCATTAGACTAGTACTGGCTATTCCTGTCTCGTCGCCTCTTCACATGATCGTCCCCTCAATCTCCAGGTCTGTATCTACACAACATCACATTGCACAATCAGTATCCAGCGGAATTTCTGTCTCTCACGAGCACAACATCAATCACAGCGCACTGCACTTCACCCACCCATCATCCATCCACCATCATTCATCTATCCTTCGGGAAAGCCCCTCCGTCCGTGCAAATCAATCATTCCTAATAAACATTGAAAAAAGAGCGTAATCCCTCACCCGCAGCCCTCCGTACCGCCGGAACCGGGCGCGCTTGCCTATACGTATACGCACCACACACAGGCTCGAGCGCTCGCGCTTAGCTCGCCCGGGGCCCGGGCTGCTCCGACCCCGTTCAAACAAGTATAGTACCACGCAGTTGCTGGTTCTCAACGGCTCGCATATCTACCGTAACTTATATCTATTTCCATATGCTGCATATCTTGCATGCTCCTATCCGACTCTCCGGTCCTCCGGACATCAGAGCCAAGCCTGTGAACCTCCCGCCTTATACAGCTTTCCCGCCCTCCCGCTCTCCTCCATCCCGCCGGTCCAGAGTCCATCGCCGAGCGTCACGCGCCCAGCGGGTGAAATATCCTGCCTATCCTCCTGCCACTGACTGCACTGTATCGGCCTGCCGTCGCATGCAGACCTTCCGCCGGCTCGTTCACGTACATATTCCGACATCCTGTAGCACTGGAATTCGTTTTCGTATTCTTTGATATTACTTTACCCCCTCCCCACTCTTGCCGTACCTTCCCCCCGGGCCATAACCCGTAAAGCGCGGCAGAGTGGTACACCAGCGCCCCCCGCCGGCACGCTGCTTGAGAGCCGGCCTCCCGAGCCCAGCGGCTGACTAAAAGACGACTGCCGCAAGGCTGACTAAAGGACGACAAGTCGCCTTGTCCTGCTGTACTCAATTGTGCAGTAGACCGAGACGATCGGATCGGCGGTTAGGCGTAACCGATCCGTCGGGAGGAGCACGCGAATAATACCGTAGCAGACAATCGGGGTCGCTTGGGCTTCCCGCTGATCGTTTTGCTCACGGATCGACTCGGACTCATTTTTTCGTAAATATGGGCAGTACTGGTCATATACAGAGAGGGAAAGGGAGTGGGAGAGGGAACGGTAAGCGGATGCCGAGAGGGGACACTCTTGGGTCAGGATGTTACAAACAGGAAAAGCGTCCACGCGCGATCGGAGATCAGTGGTCGCGCGACTTGCGGTACTCGCCCTCGGCCGCCACGGTCAGCTCCTCGATGTCGCCCTGCACGGCCTGGAGTGCTTCCGCCGCGGTGGAGTGGAAGATGAGCTGGGCCTTGACGAGCTCGTTGAGGTTCTTCAGCGGCTCGGGCTGCGTCACGACAGTTCAGATATGGGACGATGGGGAGGGGGAGGGAAGAATGGAACGCACGTTGTCCAGCAGAGTCTTCATCAGCGTGATAGCCACCTCGGTCTTCTGGACGAGGTCGTCCTCCGCGTTCTCGACCTCGAGACGCGCCTGCTCCTGCCTCTGCGGCGAGGCGTTCTTCATCCTGTAGTATCTCCACATCAACCCTTGGCATTCCGTCGTGCCACACGGAGCAGGGGGACACTCACGTCTGCTTGGCCGCGTCCAGCTCGAGACGAGACTGCTTCACCCCCGCGCGCGCCCTCATCGCAAGGGCGATCGAGGTGTTCAGCGTCGCCTGCCACGGCGCGAGGAACTGGTCGCGGATCAAGCCGTCTTGCTGCAGGCGCGCGTCTCCGACCTGATACGGATTAGTAAGCGCTGAACGGGGATGGGTTAGCATACACACCTTCTCCTCAACCTCGGCGTAGATCTTGAGCGCCTGGCCCAGCCTCTCATCCGGACCCTCAGCGGCGGCACCAGCAGCGGCCGCGCGCGAAAGAGCATGGTTCAGCGTCTTGGGGAGCGTCTTGGGCGGGGCCGTAACTTGGGGGGTAGGAATGTTGGTCCCCTAGAGATAATCAGTACCGTATAACCAGCACATAACTGCGCGGGAACAGACCTTGAGATTGACCGCCGCGAACGCCGTCACGCTGTGGGCCATGTTCTGGCTCAGTTCGCTCACGCTCTCCGTGATCTGCGTGGGGTAGTCGTACGTCTCCGTGCTGTATGCCTGGGTGATCTTGAGGAGCGTGAGGTGGGTGATGCGCAGGGCGTCGACGCGCGCCTCGAGCTCCTTGTACTCTGAGAGGAATGTTAACCTCGTTTGGTCGCTTGTTTAGGAGAGATAGATGCCTACCCTGAGGCAGCTCGGTGATGTCATCGGGCGAGATTTGGCCCAGGCGCTCCCTGTAGCACGCATGAGGAACATTCAAACAAGCTGGACGGGGAGAACGCACCTGGTAGCCTGGACAGAGTTGTTGAAGCCCTTTGCGATCTTGCTCGCCCCGCTCGACACGGTGCTGAGGTTGATCTGACCGAGGCTGTAGGAGAACCCTATCAGCGCGTCGATCCTCAGAGAGAGAGACGGGGACTGACCCAGCAGAGAAGGACTTTGACCAGCTAGACATTGTGTTACTTTCGCGTGTGTTCAGGTATGGTATCGAATAATGGCTGTCAGAGACGGTGGATGCTGCGTTCGAGATGATACGCAGCCGGTCTGGAAGGATAGCAGCCGGCCTGCAACGGGTTTGGCCCCCTCGGAGGGCTGTGCGGTGACGAGCTCGTGATTCTGCCTTTGAGTTGAGTTGGTGGCTGTGAAGGAGAGCTAGGAATGCCTCCGCGCGACTGGGGAGACGCGTAACCTCTGGACGAGTCGTAAAGCGCTTGCGCAACGCATACACCTGGCTCTGTCTCCTGCCTGCTCATTGTCTGTCTGGTACTAGAACAAACATGTCCGTCGACGCATTCAGAAAAGGCGGGTTTGACTTCAGCAATGCGCGGAGGTGCGACCACTTCCTTCGGCGGGGAGATGCACACGAATGCTGACGGGCTCCAGAAACGCGTTCCTCGAGGCCAAGGGCATGCCCATGCCAAAAGCGACCAGCACGGGTACGACCATCGTAGGATGCGTCTATGCGGACGGCGTTGTGCTGGGTGCGGATACTCGTGCGACGGAAGGGCCGATTGTCGCGGACAAAAACTGCGAGAAGGTGCGTCCCCTGAGCCGTTGCGCGGCGCACGGTTGGGCTAATCCGATGGATGTAATGATAGATCCACTACATTACGGAGAACATTCGCTGTTGCGGCGCAGGCACGGCTGCCGACACGGAGTACACTACTGCTATGATATCATCCAACATGGAACTGCACGCTCTGTCTACCGGCCGCCAACCGCGCATAGTGACCGCCATGACGATGCTGAAGCAGTACCTGTTCCGCTACCAGGGCCACGTCGGCGCTGCCCTTGTCCTGGGTGGTGTGGACCCGACGGGCCCGCAGCTGTACACGATTGCTCCCCATGGAAGCACCGACAAGCTGCCGTACGTCACGATGGGATCTGGTAGTTTGGCCGCCATGGCGGTCTTCGAGAGCACGTGGAAGGCAGGCATGACGGTACGTCGATATCCCTATGTCGTGAAACCCGAATGCAATCTCACGCTTTAATTTCAGCGCGATGAGGCCGTCCATCTGGTCGCCCTCGCCATCAGCGCGGGTATCTTCAACGATCTCGGCTCCGGCTCGAACGTGGACGTGTGCATAATCACCAAGGAGAAGACGGAGATGCTGCGCAACTACCAGACGCCGAACGAGCGGGTTGAGAAGGAGCGCAAGTACGGGTTCAGGAGGGGGACGACGGCGTGGAAGAGCGAGTCTATCCGCAGCTTGATCGCCAGCGAGACGATCGTGCCTGTTGCCCAGCTCGTGAACGACGAGATGGACCTCACATAGTTGTAGCTCCGTGTCGTATTCCTGTGACTGCAATATACATCATCCAAATCTCCTTCTAGCCATTGTGTTTGAAGATGACTGCGCAAGCATCCTCTGCCACCGCCGGTTGGAAGAGGCACCCCGGACATGACCTGGTATTGCATGCGTTTTACATTGCATTCATCGACACATGGCCACTGGGAAAGCCAACAATGCTTTGCTGACTGAACCCACCTTGTAGGGACAATGTAGTAACATACCGCATCCCCAGAGCTGGTCACAAGCTTCGACACACCTGACGGTGAGGCAGACTTCACCCCTTGTCAACTACACCGACGCATCCCCAACTCCCCTCTCCTCTCACTCTCACTCATGCCGACATCCACTGCCCTGCCCCGTTTATGCAGGCTTGACGATCGCCCCGACCCTCGCGTCGAACCCCTCGCTGCGGATGGGCATCTCGGGCGTCTGGAACGGGTTTTTCATCACCCCGTCCGCGTACGCCTCGTACACTCTGCGGAGGACGCTGTCGGCCTGCGCTTGCAGCTCCGCGGGAGAGGTGAGGAGCACGAATTTGGTGCCTGTGGAGTGTATATCAGCCTCCTATCGAGCGCAGCGCGAACCGTCCCGGGAGCGAGGAGCGCACGTACCGGTCGCCGTCAGGAGGATATGCAGCTTGAACGTCTCCGATTCGATCACCTGGCAACCCGAGCTGCTCCCCGTGGGGGAGAGCTTGGCCGTAATCGCGTGGATACCGTGCAGCGTGCCTGCGAGCACGAGCGCGTCGTTCGAGCTTAGCGGAGCGAGTCCATCTGCGGCTATGTCAGTCTCGGTTGCGAAAGGGGTGGGAGGCGGGAAGAGAGGACGCACCGGTGAAATTGCGTTGGTAGACGAGCCCGCCGGCCTTGTTGATCACCCAGAGCGCGAAGATGGCCATGAAGGCTAGAAAGATGGGGTGGCGCCTCAAGGGTGGTCTGGTAAAGGGTAGAGCACGTGACAACAGCCCTGCATGCTCTGGTCAAGCGCACTGTAGTTCTTCCCGCTATTTCTCCTCTCGCCGCCCACAGCGTACATGAGATGAGCATACCATGGCAAAAAAACAGTCAACCGTTTTGCCCTTGCACTCGTAATGTTCCATGGGTACGAAACTGACGGTCAACAAGGGTCATCAACCTGTTTTGCACACATCCCGCAGGACGATTGTGTGTAATGGAGTCCATCGCCTCTCCATGTCATTGCACCCTGCCTACCCTACCTACCTATCTGCCACATCCTCCCGCTCTCACCCACCAACGTGCCTGTCAACCAAGCACCAAAAGCACGAAGCTATTTTTCGAATCTGTATGCCAAGGGCCATGACCGCCAAGACGGCAGCCTGTTTTGGGTATCGTTATCGAAAAGAAAGCGTGAAGAACAACGGAACAAAAAAAGCAAGGATAGCGTAGCGTAGCAGGCGAAGAGTGGAAAGGGAACAGGGTCATCAAGCGCCGAAACATGCGGGTATCAAAGTCCTGAGCCATGCCACAACATCGAAGGAAGGAAGAAGAGAAGGAGCAGCAAGTTTATCTGCGAGCAGGCACTCATTTGCCGACGACCATCCCGACCATCTGGCCAAGGATGTCGCCGACAACATGGTGCCCGTGCGCATTCTTGCCACCCTTGTGCTTGCCTGCTGCGGGTGCGAGCGTAGAGGCCACGCAGGCGGTACGGTCGCTGGAGGGGACGAAGCCGTCGTTGCACTTCTGCACGACGCAGGCGCCGATGGAGCAGCGCACGTCGGCGACGTTGGGGATGGTGGTGCAGTCGGTGCCGAGGGCAGTGGTCGAGGCGAGCTCGGGGAAAGGAGGTGCGAAGGTGCAGCCGCCGCCTACATGCGTGTCCACGTCAGCTCCACGGCCATGTCAACGTATGAGAGGACTTACAGCTCTCAAGCTCAGAAAGGATGTTCACGCACTCCCACTGGCGTTTGCCGTTTGCCGTACCGCAGACAGCCTCGCCTGCCCTAGCGCAGGTCGGTGCAGCAGCGAGGGAGCGCGCGCGGACGTGGCCGGAGGGAGAAGACGACACGCACTGGTTGCCGACCTGCTGGTAGCCAGCCTGATGACCTATCAGTATACACCAGAAGACGGGAGAAGAGGTAGGCATACGTTGCACTTCCAGCCGCAGGGCGTGGAGGAGGTGCAGACGGACTCGGAGTGGGGCGGGTACTGGCACTTGCGGCCGCCGGAGATGCTGTTGATCTACTAGGCGTCAGCAGGTAAGCATGTGCGCTGGCAGGGAACACGAACGGCGGCTTCCAGGACCGCGGTGACGGCGTTGTCACCGGCGATGCTGACGGCAGCGGCGGCATCGACGTTAGCGGTCAAGAACACTATCCCGTCTTGTCAGCCCGCATATATGCGCCGAACGCTGGAGACATACGGGGGAGGGCGCTCAAGCAGAGGCAGACGTCGATCTCGCCCGTGATGCCGATAGGGAGGCCGAGGTTAAGCAGATCGAGGAGGTCTGTGATGAGCCCGAGCTCGGCGAAGATGTTGAGCTCGATGCTTGCGCAGACGTCGAGCAGGGGCGTGCGGGGGAGGATGGCGCCGAGGACGAGGGAGGGGAGGGCGAGCAGCGGGAGGAGGGCGGTGAAGGGACGCATGGTTTTGTTGTGTTAAGGAGGGTGGGGTAAGGAGTGACTTACGCGGAGCGCGTACGAGTGGTTGGAGGGGTTGAGAGAGAGGAGGGAGATGGAGGAAGGGGGAAATGGGAGGCGAAAAGGCCCACGAAGGGTATTTATGCGCTAGTCGCAAACTTTGCAAAGTCGTTCGAGAAGCGGATCCGTCAGCAGTCCCAGTTTGTGCTTTGCAACAGGAATGTGAGCGATGTCCGCAGGCGCCGGATTGCTCAGACGCTGGAATTGTGCCACGGCACGAGACATCGGTCATGGTGATGGCCGTCTTCTGCCCACACTTGTCGATCGCGGACCTGGACCTGGGTCTCCAGGAGGTCGTGGACGCGAAGCAAGAAGCCCAGAATATGAAAGACACACCGCCGCGCCTTTTTGATCAATGAACAGAGTCATCAGATGAGCGGGCATGTATTGCGGCATGATTAGTGAGCGGTGTACAGTGTCCAATGCCAGAGCTTGGGCAGATGGGATGGACTGGCCCAGCGATCGGAGGCCGCAAGAGACATGAGGATATGATATCAAGATGGAGAGACGGCGAGCCCAGAGCGCACGACGCTGGTTCAACAGGAAACCCGCGAAAAGCGCGAGAAGTGAGATCATCACGCCGTGCCGAGCGCGCTTCTCGCCTTCTGCCGTCGCGACCCGCGAAGAGAAGCGCGCTTTGACCATGGTCGCGCGGCGTCCCTGTTTCGTTTGGAAAGCGCGCATCAATCAACCAGGCCAAGTCTGTGGGGTTGTAAGCACGAAGCTGGATATGTGCGCGAGAATGGACGAAGACAACGGCGCACGTTGACAGCACTGTGTTGGGCGGTCGTTAGAGTTGCTGACAGGACAGTTGTTGTGTAACGTCACGCGTGACCCGCACGTGGTGCCTTGCCAACCGCTGAAACGGCCAGGCCCTGCTTCTCACTCCTTGCATCAACCTCGAGGCTGTGCTTTCTTCCCTGCTTCTCTGTCTGATGCTTCCTATTGCTTCTCTCCAGCCACGTCGTTGATGATCAGACAGAGATGTGCTCTCCTCCGCCGGTCCCTCGGAGGACGCTCCCCCGCGTCGGCTCGGCTCCGCTGCACGCTCACACGGCGCCCGCGTCAGCGCCACTTACCTCATCCTCCGGACCCGTAAGCTCTTCTCGTGCGCTTCGCCAGCGAACCGGGTTCCCTCGCATGCGGGTGCGGCTCCTGAGAAGACGAGCGGCTAATCTAGAAAGGTTCGTTGGTTTGGTTCTCTCCCCCGAGGGAACCTGCCATATCCTGCAATGCCCCGAGGACCAGGCACCAGCCACCTGGCAAGGCACAGGCGGAACATGGCACATAAGCGCTTGCTGTTATCCCTCTCCTGATGCACGCATTACCTGGCTTTGGGCTTGACTGGTCCGGTATAAAACCCGCTGCGCAGTCCACGTCACTGAACGAACGATTCGCATCCTGACCGCCTTTCGCATCCTCAACAGCGTCTTCGCCCCTCTTCCAGGCCCCACTTGGCACGCTCCGACGCGGCCGCACACACTCGGTCCCTCTACCCCTGACACTCGCCTCCCTCGCACCCGAACCGCATACCACGGACCGCGAGCGCGAGCAAGCGCGGAACATCCAGGATTTCTGACGGTTATCGCGTACCGCTGCACCGCTGGTATATTAGAACCAGAACGGTGGCCTGATAAGCTCCCTCTCTTCCTCCTCCTCTTCTTGCGCCCCTCCTCTGCGCCAGGCTGGGCATACAAGACATGGAGACGACAGACTTAGCGTTGAAGGAGCTGCCTCTGGCTGGCGATGGGCAGGTGATGGCTGGCACGACATCCGACAACCTCGCACAGACTTCGAGCGCGGATTCTGTACCTGCTGCTGAGGGAGCTGCTGTGGTGCAGTCAGAGATTGCGGAAATTTCCAACGACGCTGGCGCTGGAGCCGAGATCACTGAAGTACCGGCCGAGAAATCCGCAACTGGTGTCGAGGACTCTGCCATGGATCCTCCGACTGACGGTGCCCCCGCACCGGTCCAAGAGGATCCTGCCGGTGAGGAGCTGTCGGAGAAGGTTTCCCCCAGTCAGGAGCAAACAGCGATCGCAGGACCCCCGCACCTCTCACTTATTCGAGAGGAGCCCCCGTCCACATCCGAGAAGCGCACGCCGGACATCGACGAGAAAGGTGCTCGTACGGAGTCCAACGACTCCCCCTCGGAGAAGCATGCCCCTGGCGAGCCGCAGCCTGAGACAAAGCGTCATTTCTGGCAGCGCAAGCCTGCGCCCTCGTCCGACCTCACCCCCGCCGAGCTCACGGCGCTCAAAGCGATCGTAGACGAGCCCCTGAGCGCCGTAGCCTTCTCCGCGCTCTTCCGGTTCTCCACTCCCTTCGAGCTCTTCCTCAACTCCCTCGGGCTCATCTGCGCCATCGGGGCTGGCGCAGCGCAGCCCTGCATGTCCCTCATGTTCGGCAAGCTCACACAGAGCTTCGTCACCTTCGGTGCTGCGCTGGGCGGGGACGACTTCTCCGCTGTAGCGGACATGTTCTTGGGCGTCGCAAGGCAGGACGCAATGTATATCGCTATCATCGCGGCGGGCATGTACGTCACGACGCACATCTACATGCTGATCTGGTCCTACACTGGCGAGCTGTCGGCCAAGCGGGTGCGTCCCGTCCACCCACCCTGCGTCTAAAGCTAACATCCCGCAGATCCGCGAACGCTACCTGCAAGCCGTCCTGCGACAAGACATCGCCTTCTTCGACACGCTCGGCGCGGGCGAAGTCTCCACGCGCATCCAGTCCAACACGCAGCTCATCCAAGCCGGCATCGGCGAGAAGGTGCCGATCGTCGTGACGTACCTGTCCTCCTTCGTGACGGGGTATATCATCGCGTACATCCGCAGCTGGCGGCTCGCGCTCGCGCTCACCTCGATCCTCCCATGCATCTCCATCTCCGTCGGCATCGTCTCGTACTTTGTCGGCCGCGCGCTGCGCACAAACCAGGATGCGATCGCGGCTAGCGGGAGTCTGGCAGAGGAGGTGATCAGCACGATTCGCACGACAAAGGCGTTCGAGATCCAGCACATCCTCTCGCGGCTGTACAGGATGCACGTCGAGGTCGCGTACCACGCGCAGATGACAAACATGATCTCCCAGAGCGTGCTCATGTGGGTCTTCTTCTTCGTCCTGTGGAGCGCGTATGCGCTGTCGTTCTACTACGGCACGACTCTTGTGCTGGATGGGATCGGAGACGTCGGTGTCATCGTTAACGTGTTCATGGCCATTGTGATGGGCTCGTTCTCGCTCGCACAGATGGCTCCTGAAATGCAATGTATGCTCTTCTTTCCCATGTGTCTGGCCGGTGGTTGACCACAACTCTTAGCAATCGCCGCCGCCCGCACCGCCGCCAGCACGATCTGGGCGACGATCGACCGCGTGCCGACGATCGACTCCCTCTCCCCCGCAGGGCTCCAGCCCCCGACCTGCGAAGGCCGCATCACCTTCTCCAACGTGCACTTCAAGTACCCCTCCCGACCGGACGTCAAGGTGCTCAAAGGCCTGTCTATCGAGTTCCAGCCCGGGAAGACTGCTGCCCTCGTCGGCGCTAGCGGGAGCGGGAAGAGCACGATCGTTAGCATGGTGGAAAGGTTTTATGATCCGATTGACGGGTCGGTTATGCTCGATGGTGTGGATCTGAGGGATCTTAATCTCCAGTGGTTGAGGAGCCAGATCGGGCTTGTCTCTCAGGTGCGCGATCCGATCCTTGAATATCCAGCACCACATGGCTAACCTGTTTCTTTAGGAACCGACGCTCTTCGCCACCACCGTCAAGGAGAACATCGCCTACGGCCTTCTCGGGACGCCGCACGAGAACGCCTCGCCCGAGGAGAAGTTTGTGTTGATCAAGAACGCGGCTGTCGAGGCGAACGCCGACAGCTTCATTCGCGGTTTGCCTGACGGGTATGAGACGAATGTGGGCCAGGCCGGTCTGCTGATGAGCGGTGGTCAGAAACGTACGTTCTTCCTCCACACGGTTGAAATAACATGCTGATCCTACTCTAGAACGTATTGCGATTGCCCGTGCCATGTGAGAAGCGCCCCTTAATGTAACACCACGGCGATGCTTACCTTTTTGCAGCGTGTCCAATCCCCGGATTCTACTGCTGGATGAGGCGGTATGTATATCCGGTTTCGGTACCGAACCGGTTCTAAACCCTTTGACAGACGTCTGCTCTCGACACACAATCCGAAGGCGTTGTCCAAGAAGCGCTGGACAAGGCATCGCGCGGACGAACCACGATCACGATTGCACATCGGCTGACCACCATAAAGGGTATGTGCTGTCCAAGTCTGCAAGACTCGTGAGCTGAACGTGTGTGGCAGATGCCGAACACATCTACGTTATGGACAGCGGGATGGTCGTCGAGCATGGGACGCACGATCAACTGGTCTCCTACGACGGGTCCTACAGCCGGCTGGTCAACGCCCAGAAGCTGCGCGAGGAGAAGCACCATGACCCTGAGGAGATTCCTCTAGTTGGCACTGAGACCCGGACCAGCGCTGATGACGATGTCGAGTCCGTCATCTCCGTCAAGCCGGAGGGTAACACCCGCCCTTCGAAGGAGCTGGCGCGATCTGTCACTCTTCGCTCTGTCGCCAGTGCTATCACGAACAAGGACGCAAGAGGAATCTCCGACAATACCCTGGCAGCCGACAAGAACTATTCCTTGTCGTACCTGTTCTATCGGATGGGAAAGCTGGCGAAAGAAGCTCTTCCCTACTATTGGTGTGGCACATTTTGTGCGATGGGTGAGTTTGCCCTGCACCTATCTCACCAGCTTGGCTGATAGTGCGACAGTCACTGGCATGGTCTACCCGGTATTTGGCATTGTATATGGTAAGCTTGCTTGCTCTGATGAGACCTTCGCCGTGCTTATCATGCTTATAGGTGGCGCAATTCAGGACTTCCAGGGTACTGGTGAGACGCTACGAGCAGCTGGGAACCACAACGCGCTCCAGTAGGGCCGTCTTATTCTTCTATACCATGACTCCTGACATGATTTCAGATTCTTCGTCATCGCCATCGTGGCCTCCGCGTTTCTCTGTTTACAATGCCTGTTCTTCGGCAAAGCTGCTGCGATTTTAACAAGTCAGATCCGGAACAGTAGCTTCGATGCCCTGATGCGCCAAGATGGTACGATTTATTATGTTTGTGCAGCAGCAATACGCTTAAATCCATCTCAGTATCATGGTATGACGAGGAACGCCATTCGACTGGAGTTCTCACTTCAAGCCTCGCCGAAAATCCACAAAAGGTTAATGGTCTGGGAGGGGCCACGCTTGGTGCCATCGTTCAAAGCTTGACCACCGTCGTCGGAGGGGCCATTGTTGCCCTGTCTTTCGGCTGGAAGATTGCACTGGTTGGAATAGGTATGTCCGCATAGAGAGTGTGCCAGCTGTTGCTTAATTAGTCGATCAGCCTGCCTACCCTTGACCCTCATGGCCGGCATTGTTCGTCTGGTAAGCTGGTGGCACTCCACGTCGCGAACGACTAGCTGACGCCTCATACAGCAAGTCGTAGTCCTGAAGGATAGGCGCAACATGATTGCCTATGAAGAGTCCTCGAAGCTTGCGTGCGAAGTTGCAGGCGCCATCCGAACTGTAGCCTCCCTGAAGCGTGAAAGGAGTGCGTGTGCAGAGTACAGCAGAAGCTTAGAGGAGCCTCTCCGTCATTCGCAGCGAACCTACGTCTTCAGCACTGGTCTCTATGCATTCAGTCAGGCTGCCTCTTTCGGCACAATCGCTCTAGTAAGTATTCGCAAGTTAGGCGTACCCGGCTGGAAGGCTTACCTTATCGCAGCTATTCTGGTATGGCTCCGGTCTGATGGCCACTCAAGGTTATTCTGTCAAGAATTTCTTCATAACCATGATGGTATGGAGAGCAGCTTTTGTCCTACCATCCTCCATCCTGACTGCTCTCCTCAATAGAGTGTCATCTTCGGGTCTATGACCGCTGGCAGCGTGTGCGTATGCGCCACCTACC
Organism: Calocera viscosa TUFC12733; assembly: GCA_001630345.1. NCBI lineage: Eukaryota > Fungi > Basidiomycota > Dacrymycetes > Dacrymycetales > Dacrymycetaceae > Calocera > Calocera viscosa. Next base: position 47,241 of record KV417280.1, on the reverse strand, counting down.
ATTCTATATTGACTAATATCAGCACCAGTTTTGCCCTGGTCCCTGATATCTCGCTGGCGAAAGGTGGAGCGGCTAGCACTGTAACCCTGCTAGACTCGGAGCCAACTATTGTGTCGGATGACGGAGCTCAAACTCTGCCGCCTGACGTCAAGGGCCAACTTGAATTCCGCGGAGTGCATTTCCGTTATCCGAGCAGGCCCAGGTTCATATCGTACTGCGCTGTTCTGCGCATCGGCTGATACTCTCCCAGGATCCCAGTACTTCGCGGGGTCAACCTGATGGTAAAGCCCGGGGAGAGTGTAGCTATCTGCGGAGCTAGTGGTTGTGGTAAAAGTACAATGTATGCTGTTCTGCAACTCGGCAAGCCATGCATACTGACCAGATGCCAGGATCCAACTCGTAGAGAGGTTCTATGATCCTCTGTTCGGGGATGTCACGGTATATTACTTTGCTAAAGGCTGTTGTCCAAAGTTGCTCACGTTCCTCTGATTGCAAGATCGATGGCGTGTCACTACGGAGATTGGATCTCGCCAACTATCACAACCACATTGCCATTGTGTCTCAGGAACCGGTCAGTCATAGACTGCCCGTGGGTCTCGACCTTACTGATGATTATAGACATTATACGCCGGAACGATCCGCTTCAACATCCTTCTCGGAGCTATCAAGCCCACCGAAGAGGTGACGCAGGAAGAGCTCGAGGATGCATGCCGCAACGCCAATATTCTGGACTTCATAACTTCTCTCCCTGACGGCTTCGAGACCCAAGTCGGCAACAAGGGCACTGCTCTTTCGGGAGGACAGAAGCAGCGCATTGCTATCGCAAGAGCCTTGATTCGCAATCCTAAAGTGCTTCTTCTCGACGAAGCCACATCTGCCCTTGACTCGCAGTCAGAGAAGGTTGTACAGGAGGTGAGTGATGTTTCCCTGGTATCCCCCGCCAGATATTGACAATATGTTGCAGGCCCTGGATAAGGCGTCTCGTGGGCGAACCACTATCGCTATCGCTCATCGGCTCAGCACCATCCAAAACTGCGATCGTATCTACTTCATGCGGGATGGAGTTGTTGAAGAACAAGGAACCCATGATGAATTGCTCGAGAAAAGAGGTGGCTAGTGAGTGGGCATGATTGACATTCAGAGGCAAGTCGAACTGATCCTCCCCATCAACAGCTACGACATGGTGCAGCTGCAGGGCTTCAATCACCATGCGTGAGGTCTTCTGCACCACGAGTCGATGAACGAGCAGACCGTCTGTCTGCACATGATGTCATCACGATTATCATATTATAGACGTTTCCATACTGTAGTAAAGTCTGGTGACAATGGCTGCTTGAATATATCCCGTTGCACAACGATGATAGTGGTGTTGGACGGCATTGATAAGCTGTTTAAGCCATGCAAGCCTGAAACCGTTATGGTGCTGGAACAAAGTTTCGCTGCTCGTATCGGGACGTTCACAGCTGATGAAGGTAGCCGCCTCGCAGAGCATGATCCGATCCATGCCCGCTGTGCCACGCCGGCCTCTCCGTTCGAAATCGTCCTTGCAGCACACGTCTGCGCTTATATATCCCGCTTTTCCAGTGTATTGGCAGCATGCTGCCGTATTGCAGCAAATGGATTCGCGCGAAAGGTCGCGTCCTGGAGGACGGCACCAACGTGCTTCGCCTCAGCTTCTCTGTTCGTATCGTCAGTCTGTCTGGTGCGCACAGTAGTATGCGCATATGGTACGCACAGTGCCTTCTTCCGCTGCTTCGAGGATAGCCCTTTCTCCCCGCTCTCTCCAATCTTGCCTTCCCTCGCCTTTTGCTCCGCCCGGAGCTCCTGCTCCTGCTCGACTTCCTCCCCCACCTCCGCCAGTGCAGCCTCGAGTCCCGCCAACGGCAGTCCTTCTTTTACTTTCCGCTTGTACCGACGAAGGGCAGATTTGGACATTGCGTACGGTGCATGCGGTGCATTGTTGGAGAGGCTAGAGAGCTTGGAGAGGAGGCTTTCATGTCGAGCTGCCAGGCGCTCCTTCTTGGGCGGCAATACACGCTCGGCCGAGTTCTCAGCGAGGATGGTGGCAGCCTACTTCCCTCCGTATTAGCCTATCACTAAGGATGCAAGAGGATCAGGCGCGTACCGGCAGGTCCGCCTTACTGCCCAGCTCAACCTTCTCGACACCTTGGGTCACCGCGAACTCGCGCTGCGAAGGAAGCGTGGCTTTCGGCCGTAATGGCCGGTCGTGCGCCCCTGATCTTGGTCTTCGGGCGGCTTTGGGCTGAAGTTAGGAGTAAGAAGGACGTCCTGCGTCAGCAACAAGGAGACTTACCATAGCTGAACCACTGATAAGTTAACTAAATTCCTGCGGTCAAGACTGAAATTCAAGTTGTAGTCGCGAAGACGGAAGCAAACTGTCGCTGTCAGAAGCGGCCCACTGACGGTCGCCTAACCCTCGCTTAACCCTCGCCTAACCTCGTCCAACCACCTTCTCTCGGGAAACAACACTTAGCCGTCTTAACAATGCGCTATACTACGAGAGTAGCTGCTTTCAACATCAGTTAACACTGAGGTGTATGCAGCCGATGTTCATGCGGCTACTATTGGTGTCCATGACGTTTGACGGACCTTTCGAAGCACGAATTTGAAATGGACACCTCTGTCTGCCATTGCTATCCGGACTTGATTGAAACTGGTTTCACGAAGTGGTGGAAGAACTGGATGTCGAAACGTAATCTTCATTGGCCTGGCAGCTTTTGCCAACTGTTTGCTTTTATTATCTGCTGATTTTCCATATCTGGCCTCTGGCGTCTTCGCGCGCACTTCAATGGAACTTCTGGTGCGTGCTACCAAGTTGTTCTGCCGCCGATCACATGTCAGAAGACTATGTTCGATTCCATTCATGGAGAAATGATTATCGCCAATCATACATCGCTCCATTGAACCACGCGATCATCATTCACGTGGTAATTCGACATCAAAGCACCGCACAGCGCTGTTTGAAGAAGGGCGTCGAAACTGCATACACGGCATGGAGAACCTTTTACCAGCCAAAGAAGACTAAGTTCCTCCATGGTTTGCAGACGGTCCAGCCGACTGCGAAAGCTGTCAGAACAATGGAGTTCTTTATTATATTCGCTGCTGTCCAGCCCCGGTCTCCTAGGATTTGGGCTCGACCGCGACGTATAACAACAACCTTGGGCCTAGCTGACTGTCCCGTACCTCTACCCTCCATGAGTTCACTTTGGAACTTTGTAAGCTCGCTTATCTCATAGCATAGGGGAGTATTGGTCACTTATTGCCTTGATAGACCGTGGGCTGCTCGTCCCCATGGTGGGGCTATGCTCCCTTCAACGGCGGTAACGCCACCGAAAGCTGGATGCCATTATGCGGCCAGAGCGGAATACGATGCGATGATGGTGCTGCCTATACCACCGGCGCCAACCTCGCTACGCTGACACTGCCGTTCAATGGCAAGTGTCCTGAGCTGGTACCTCAAACATAGTGTGCTGAGATCCTACTTAGGGTCGGGGATCGCGGTGTATGGAAACGTGACAGCGACTATGTCCTTCCAAGTCGCCGTGGACGGCGTTATTCAGCCAAAGCCCACTGGTCTCGACGCTCAACAACAGCTGCTAGCAGCTGTGTCCCAGCTACCAGAAGGTGGACATAACATCAGCCTCCAATTCTTCCCTGCTGCCTCCACCGACCGGGTCCACTTCACTTATGCTGTCATCTCAGTAGACACCGGAATACCCAAGTGAGCACCGTTCAGCCTCATAAGAAAGCGTCTCATCGCAGCTCCGAGCAGTGTCAATGCCACCTCGCTCTTTATTGATGACAAGTCACCGGTGATCAACTATTCAGCTGCGGGCAACTGGACCTCGGTCAACAACTTTGCCGGTACCATATCTCCATCAACACTCGATAGCACCACATTCCATCAGTCCACAGTACCAAATCAACCAGCTTTCGTCAATTTCACTGGATCTGCGGTCTTCGTCTATGGACCGTGCTATGCCCTCACTGGTGCGAATATAGCCACGCTCCCCTCGGACGGCATTCTCAGCAACGGATGGGCAAACGGGACCTGGACGCGCATGGGAACTTCCGTGTTTGAGAATTGCCTTCGTTATTTCCGTGCTGGACTTTCGCCGAACATCACCCACACCCTGACCTACGGCAACGGAGAGCCAAGCTCGGACGGACTCGCAGCACCGATCGACTACATCGAGGTCATTACATTCTCTCCAGGCAGCTCCAACATGACCTCGGGCAACACAACAGCACCAAGTCCTACACCCTCGGGCTCTTCCTCTGTGAATGTGGGCGCAATCGTTGGAGGCACGATCGGCGGAGTCGCTTTCGTGCTATTGGTACTTGCAGCAGCTTTCATTTTATGGAGAAGAAGGCGATCGACTTCGCCAATCACACCATTCGATCTCACGCCAGGCATCGATGATGAGGGCAAACCACTCCCCGTGGTGCCGAATCGCGGACTCGCGTATTCACCCGAGAAACGTCCTTCTCTGGCAACCCTGCGGGTTCCGCAAGGCGAGGGCGCGACAACCTCCACGGCACTCTCTCCAACCGAGCCATCTCAAACTCCATCTGCCAATCCGCCACCTCAGGCATTGAATGCAGATGGTTCGCCATCACTTTCGGCAATCTCCAATGACGTGAACCGAATCCTGGCACACCTCACACAACTAGGTAGGAGACCCGCGCCGGAGGGTGAGGGCCACTTTGCAAACGAGCAGGAAGGCACCATTGCGGACTGGCAAACCGACCTGCCCCAATACGACGGTGCACCCCCTCCTTGATTATAAGGTGGCGTACAGGAGAAAACCGCTCAGAAAGTATGCGTCCTCATATGTAATCGCAATACCGGTAACACGTAATGTTTCTCTTCGTGTAATTGAACCCCCCAAGCTATGTATGTAGCCAGATCGCCTAAGGCTACAACAAGGGAATTTCTTAAAGTTGAGTGACTCGGTACTGTGCCATTCATACCGTAAAGAACGGGGACACCGTGCTTACCACGTCACTCGTAGACACGGAGAGAGGCAACATCCCAATATGCGTTGATGAAGTCAGAGGGGTTGTTGTTCACATAGTCTGCGCAGTTCATCAGCAATGCTGGACGGGTTGCGCTATAACGTAGATCACCAATGCAGTCACTAGGGCAAGTGCTAGGGTAGGCATTGCCAGCCCAATCACCACACAGCGTTAGGTCGAAAATGATGTTGTGCGCCGTGAAGTGTGAAGGGATATCGCAGTCAGTGTTGACGAAGGTCGCATCAGGCTCGCCAAACGTGCTCGTATCCAAGGTGGAAGCTCCGGATGAAACAGCAGCCGGAGCCAGGCCGGAGTTGCGGGGCCAGAACCAAACGGAGATCGAAGTAGATGTGCGTTCCATCGCGTAGATCCCACCGCCATTGGAATTGAAAGGAGGACCAAAGGAGTTGCTAAAGCTAGAGTCCACGCCGCATCCCTGATTGCTGTTGTCGTTGGCGTCGCAGTCAGTAGATACAGAGGTCCTGTCGATGAGCATCAGCCAAGTCGGGTAACTGCACGTGAAACTATAGATACCCCAACATGGTACGTCCAGTTGCTGGCATGGTGCAGTTTGCGCCGGTGTGGAGCGAAGTGAGATTAGGGGTTTCGTCGTTGACACCTGCGCTCGTCGTCTTGTTAATCTCTGCTAACCGTTCAACCGGGAAGCAAAGTACCTTCGATAATGTCGATCTCGCCGCAGTCGGGCCAGTCAGTTGCACCGGTAGTCCAGAACGCAGGCCAGGTTGCGCATCCCTAATCAAGGAAGGTTACTACGCGCGAAGGGATAGGCATCAAGCTATTTCGACGGACCTCGGGCATGTGCCTCACGTCAAGGACCATAAGAGCCTATGCGACCGTTATCAGTCAAGGAGAAGTCAGGAACAAGCCGACCTTACGTAAGTATAAGCATTGTTGGATTGAATGCGAACCGAGTTGCGACCGGGCCCGGAAGCGGTGAGAGTGGTCGTATAGTCCGCTCGCATGATCAATGTGTCGCTTGATGTGAACGTAAGATTGTCCGCGAGAGCCGTAGCTTGCGAGACATAGTTCACGCGGCCGTTAGTAGGATCGGCGATAGCCTCCCCTACACCAAAATCAGCCCGCAATTGTAGAACAACAAGCCTAAGATCTTACAGGTAAATCCCGACAAGAATTCGGAGCCGATGTAAGTGTCTTGGATATTGTAGGTCGTGGCAAGGCTGCTGCCAGCCAGACCAAGCACAACTGCGGTCGAGATCGCGGGGAACATCTTGGTGGACGACGAGGTTACTGCGAAGCGCTCCTTCCCGACACTGGATGAGCACCATGGCAGCCAGTATTTATACCCTTCCACAGCCGGCCCAACGCCCGTAAGATCATCGCTGAAACCATGGATCTGGCAAAACCAGGCGACCAGCGACCAGCGTGCCGATGTACGAAGCATGTATACCCCCAAATCACGTCCAACATCGTGGTCGGATCGCTTGAGACGTATGACATATGCTTAAGAGAGAGCACTTCACGATCACCATCTCGCATGTAGGTCGTCCGTTTTGCGCTTCTAGGTGCTGCTCACGCTGGTTTCCAGCATGCTTGATGACGTTCCGGGAGCCGTCCGCAACGCGAACAGCGTGTTCGCTACGCCTCTCCAGCGTTCAACATGACCAAAATCGGATGCGAGTGGTAAAAGCAAGAGCCGATGAGTAGCCGGACAGCGACGAAGCAGCGTGGCGCTAGAAGGGAAGCATGAACGCCGCGGGATTCCACATGAAATCAGTTGCTTCCAGAAGCCGCAGATAAATATAGCCACCTTGTTTGCCAAGATCGAACCACCCTTGATCCGGAGCTTACAGACAGCGCTGTATGGGGTAGCGAAGGACAAGAAAGTGTCCTACAAGTAGAATCTAGCCAGAGTAAATTGAGGTTTCGACCGGCAGGTTAATGGCATCATGTCGGCTAGCAACCATGTGACCGCAGCAACACGACGAAGATCTTGTAGTCCATACCACGTATGCAGCCAGGAAACTCGACTGAGGGCAGACTGAACAAATGTTCGCCGCAAACGAAGATTTGGGCGGTTCCTGCTGTTGGGGGGAAGCGAGATTCGGACGTAAAGGCGCGCTGAGGAAAGCAGACTCATGACGGTTCTCCTTCTCGGATCATCCGTCTTACGTTCTGAGGTCGCTGCTTCTTCAGCCAAACACAAGAGAAGAGGCGATGATATACCGACCTACAACCGCCCGCTCGACATTGCAGCTCAGATCGACGGTTGGCCAGCCACGTCGTGCGCCAGGAGGCTGCAGTTGAAGTCAGCGTCACAAGTAGATTGTTCGGCCATGATTTCGGGAGCCACTAGTCTAGTCTTGTTTACTCATCCAGCCAAAGAAGAGGTTAGGCATGCGTTATGCGCCATTTAGGACAGAGCCGGAGATAGGTGTCCTATGCAACGAAGGAGACGTAAGAAATGCTGCTCCAAATCCAGGCCCAGGTCCGATAAGATCGAGGTCGATCGGCAGCAGATCAACCCCGGATTCTGAGTCCTCCCGCTTGCTTCCAGGATGCGCTTTTCACCAGCTTGCTCTGGAACATTCTTCGAGTTCAACTGACTCGATGATTTCGAGCTCGAGCCACGCTTTCCGCTGGATGACCTCTTATTAGCATAATCCCTGCTACGTGGACTTAGCGCTTGGGACTTTTGAGGCGCCCGCGTTGGCGAACTCTGACTGACGTCGACACCATATGGCGAGTCTTGTGCTTCCCACCCGCTCCCGCCATACATCTACGCTGGTAATCCCGGATTAAATGACAGCAGTGGTGCCTCTTCACCTTGATAATCTGCAGAAAATGTATGGCAACGCGGCAAACTATGGATGAGCCCCAAACCACGGCCTCGCATCTCCACTACCCTGAATGGGTAGCGGGAAGTAGAGAGCGCTTATCGAAACCCGACGCCCTTGCAACCAGAAAAAATCTCTTTCCGAGCCCCCTAAAACCCATCCATGCGTTACGGAAATGGCGGCAAATTAGCATTTTCCGACCCGTGCATTATAGCCCTGGACGAGGACCGTTCGCCAGCGTCTATTGTAAGCCACTCTTTCTAGGCCCAGCGGACGCTCGCAGACTTGACATGCTTGCACCTGCTGTGATCTCGTATGTTATCTATCTCGGGCAGACACTAGCAGCGCCAGCTCTCGAACGGCGCTCTCCCCCGCCCTCCCCGAGCTTCACGTATATCCCGGACAACATCACCAACTGCCAACCGGCCATTCTCAAATGGACGGTCACGACGCCCCCATATGCGCTCTCGATCGCCCCGAACTACCCGGTGCTCGACAGTCCGTTTGTGCAAACATTTTCGGGTCTGCAAGCGGCGGAATACATCTGGACGCCGGCATACACCAATACGGAGGTGATTGCCTACTTGGAGGTGGCAGACGGGGTCGGGCAGACCTCAGGACAATCGAATGCACTCGTGAATGACGCGGGGCAGGGAGCGTGCATGCAGGGGAGTTCCTCTTCTTCCACGACAGGAGCGGGTGGGTCAACAAGCGCAGGGGGAGGTGAGTGAGCGTTAGTGAGAAGGAACAAAGCTAACAGAGGCAGAAAACTCGTCAACTGATACCAACCCGACATCAGGATCGCGGACGCCGCCCGGGCCAGCCCCAAGCTCGACCTTGCCAGCTTCCGGAAACGGCTCATCGTCTTCATCATCCTCGCCCCCTGGAATCAGCCAGAGCAGCGTCCCGACAGCGGCAGGCGCCGCAGGTGATTCGGGAGGCGACGGGCAGACAGACCACGGGACGATCATCGGCAGTGTGATCGCGGGCGTGTTCACGTTCGCCGGTGGGGTCGTCGCGGCCCTTATTCTCAAACGGTGGCGCGAGAGGAGGAGGGCGGCGGCGGGCCGTGTTGTCGAGGAGAATGAGATGAGGCAGCGGATCGCGCAGGGGTCGGACACGGACGAAGAGGGCTGATGAATAAGCGGCGCCAGTACGATTAGGAGGGAGAAGGCGGCATGTACATACCACGCAGGATTCCCCTGTAATATGGATGTGGTTAAGCTGGTCACCTGTAGTACCGACCCCGTTCGACTTGTTGTTAATACCCGGATTCCACTTTCGACTGGTTCAATACCGGTTCGAGAATGGTAACTAACCGGGTGACGGATCCCGATGAAAAGGATTGCACAAGAGTTTAAGTTGGAGCCGCCAGAGACTTCGGATCATATTGAGCACGGCGCACTGTCCGTGACTTGACAGTTGCGGCCACATAACGGGTTGAACTGAAAAGGCAATCGGGAGTCCTGTAGCCAGCGGTCAGCATGCTGCAAGCGCAAAGGCACCAAGGATTGCTGGGCTGCTGAGCTTGGAAGATGCACGCAGATGGTGCTCTGACGAGCGACTTGGGTCACCGAGCAGACTCGCACATTTGAATACTAGCGCCCGGGTGCGCAGCAGGCCGCGGGGAAGACATTATGTAATATCAGCAGCCTTGATAATCGGCCAGTCGCTCAGCAGCCCTTGGCAAGCAAGGGCGGAAAGCTGTCAGGATGCCTAAGAACGCCTGATACGAGCATTCCATTCCAGTCAGCAGAGCCAAGTCAAAAGCCAGTAGTCATTTAGCGACCCTTGACCAGCTGCGCACCGCATCACAAACGTTGCAAGCAGACGATGATCAGCGCAGTCAGGGGCGCATTCACGGGCTGATGTACAGAGTTCGTATGACGAAACGGAGCCAATCATGTTCAGGCCCCGCATTGACGGGATCAACTAATCGGTCCCGCTGTTGGCCGGCTGTCCCCGGCTAGTCTGGCCTGTGGTGCTGTGCAGGTGCAGGGCAGGCTCGATTACGCACAGAACGGGCCAGGGTAACCCTGCACAGTCGTCCTGGGTCCTGTCCCTTGCTCCGCCTCTCCTCTCCTCTCCCTCTTCGCAGCATACAGGCATGTCCCTCCAGGTACGTATATGCGTGTGCGTGTGCATGTTGTATAGGGGCTGACCCGGCGCAGACATTAGGCAAAGGGGCGCTCCGCGTGGCGAAGAACTACACCAAAGGGTACTCGGACGTCCAGGCCAAAGTGAGGGATGCGACGTCGAACGACCCCTGGGGCCCGAGCGGCTCGCAGATGAATGAGATCGCCCAGATGACATATGACCAGTGCGTCCTCTCCCTGTGTTGGTGTGGCCTGGATGTTTATCGCACGCAGAAACCACTTTGTCGAGATCATGGAGATGCTCGACAAGCGGCTGAACGACAAGGGCAAGAACTGGCGGCACGTGTGGAAGTCGCTCACCCTGCTCGACTACCTCGTCCACGCCGGCTCCGAGAACGTCGTCATATACTTCAAGGACAATCTATACATCGTCAAGACGCTCAAGGAGTTCCAGTACGTGGACGAGTACAGCAAGGACCAGGGCGCAAACGTCCGCCAGAAGGCAAAGGACATCTCCAACCTGCTCATGGACGACGAGCGGCTCCGCCGCGAACGCCGCACGCGCAGGGACATGCGCGATCGGCTCGTCGGTGGGAAGGGCGGCGATGACCCGGACGACAATCTGGAGAACCTGCGCAGGCGCAGCTCGTCCGTGCCGCCCCCAAGCAGCAGCAGGCAGCCCAAGCGCAAGGGTACGGGCGAGGAGGATGACCTGCGGCGCGCGCTGGAGCTGAGCAAGCAGAGCGCGCAGGACGACGAGTCTCGGCGCCGGACCACGCGGGAGTGCGTCCTCTTCCTCTCAGCTTGAGACTGAAATTAACTAGCCAGCGGGACCGACAGGCAGGACGAGCTCGAGCGCGCGCTCGCCCTCTCGCGCGAGGAGGCAGAGAAGCAGCAGCGGGCCGGTGGCCCCGGGTCCTCAGATCTGTTCACCGTCGCCGACGCCCCGCAGCGCACCCCTGGCGGCGGGCAGAACGACCTCATCGACTTTTCGCTCAACGCCCAGCCCACCTCACAGTTCAACACGTTCAACCCGAATCCGTACTATGCCCAGCTCCAGGCGCAGCAGGAGGCTCAGCAGCAGGCGTGGCTTCAGCAGCAGGCGCAGGCGCAGGCTGACGCCCAGCAGCAGCAGTGGATGCAGGAGCAGCTGTTGCTCCAGCAGCAGCAGCAGCAGGCCGCCCAGCAACAGGCCCAGCAGCAGGCCCAGCAGCAAGCTCAGCAGCAGGCGGAGTGGGAGCGGATGCAGTTGATGATGGTGAGCATGACCTGACTTTGCTATGGGCGCGGCCTGACGGTGTGATAGCAGCAGCAGCAACAACAACAACAACAAATGCCCACTGGCTTCCCCTCGCTGCAAGCCCAGCCAACTGGGTTTGGCTCCAACAACCCTTTCGCGACGTTCGGCTCGCCCTCCGCCGCCTCCCCGCCGCCCGTGCCGTCCCTCCCGACGTCCTTCAGCCAGAACAACGTGTTCAACAACCTGCAGTCGCCGCAGCCCGATTTCGCGAACAGCCAGCTCGAGCAGGAGCGGTCACAGAGCGCCCCCGTCCGCGCCAGGGTCAACGATTCGGCGAACCCTGCGCTCGCTGCGGCCTTTGCTAACCGGTGCGTTCCTTCCTTCCGTTATTGTTGTCGTACAAGACTTACCCGCCCATTAGCGAGGACGGCATGGACACCTTCGGAAACCTCGGCAACCTCCGCTTCGGTCAAACGCAATACGGCCGCGCCGTGGCCGCGCAAGCTACTGGCGCGCCCGGCTCACACAACCCCTTCGGCCAGTTCAGGCAGCAGGGCCAGCAGGGCAGCGACCAGCCGTTCTTCAGCATCTGAGGTACGCTTCGAACTCGCACTCGTATATAGGAGGCGGCGGGATTGCGCCCACTATACCCGGGGGGACGTGTCTTGTTGGATCGGGAGTTGGTAATCATGCGGTTTTGTGGTGCGAGATGGTTCGACGCGGCACGCAAGTTGCGTTGACGAGCGCAGTCTTTAGTCGTTGGGATGCTTCTTTAATGAACATGATTTATTCTTCAAGACTGGTGCATAAGCCTCTTTGTCGGGCTCTGAGAACAATGACATCAAGGCCCCTCATAAACTACTGTACAATAACCACGGAAGACGTTGGTGCTCCATCACTTCCAACCAGCAACAACATCGTGTCTGTCGTATTTCCTCACTCCCAACTGACCGGCACCCAATTTGGGTGGGGTTGTGCTCCATCTCCCTCAAATCCCAATGCTCTCCTCACTCCCACCCATCTATCCTTCCTGCGCTGCTCTCGCTCGCCGGGCTCATCAGGTGCACCCGAATGCGTCCACATGACCTCATATCGCAGGTCCTTGAGGCGGGGAAACACTTCACGGAAGAAGCGAGCGGCATTGGCAATGTTGCCTGGATCGGGAGAGTAGGCCACGTTCAGGAAGGTCACCGAAGACGTGAGGAGATGGTCGTCGTCCTTCATCAGGGCGTCGCCAACTTCCACGATCGGGGGTACGGCCCCTTCGATGGTCTTGCGCTTCGCCATGGCTTTCAGCCGCTGGTATCGTTGTTTGAGACGTTGCAAGTAAGATCTGAGGGCTGCCTGTTGCTTTGGAGCAACAACCGCGGGGCTGGATGGAGGTCCAAAGTCCAGTGACATAGGAAGCGTTACGGTACACAGGTCCGGGCAACGCTGAATAAGAGCGAGCAGCCCAACCATGCTGACGCTGGGTTGCACGTGACTCTCCACCGTTGGTTCATCGATTCGGGACAGAAGTTTGCCGTGGATGGTTATATTTCGAAGTCGGGGGAGAGCAAGGGCAAGCGCTTCCAGATCGTCATCCGTCAGACGGATATGATATGCAAAGGACACGAAGAGAGTGTCCAAAGCTCGACAGGCTTGCAACGGCTTGAAAACGGACCACGGGATCTCCGGAAAGCCGACAGGCAAAGTCTGTCGAAACCCCAACCACTCATCGGAATCCAAGCTTGGAGGCGGAAGGTAGTAACGAAGATCCACTTTCGTCAGATAGGGACATTGGCTTGCAATTACTTCGCAAAGTGCAGTCATCGTAGCTTCTGAGTAATTGGTTATCCATAGCGCAAGAAACTCGAGGCGCGAATCGCTGAGTGCCGTGCAACAATCCAAGGCTATCGTTTGATCTATGCCATCCAAGAACAGCATTCGAAGGTCCGGGAAACATGCGTTGGTTTCAAGGAGGTTGCTAGGAAATGAAGTCATCCAGCGGCAGTTGAGCTTGAGGGATTTCAGATACTGCAGACGCGCAGCGTGTTGAAAGACGTCCTCCGTAATGGGAAAATGGAGAGTCAGATGCTCCAAGCCATTTCGTGCTCGAAGTAGGTTGGCGATTGCTTGCATGGCGGGCTCAACGTACATCCGAGTCTGTTTAGGATGAATGGACCAAGCCATCCATAGATTTTGAAGCTTTGTTGTGCGAGTCGTGAGAAGCTCGAGGAACTCAGAGATTGGTTCAACTTGCAGGAATGGCCCGCAACAATAGCATCCACCGATTGATATAAATCGAACTTCGTGCAAGTCAGTCGTAAGAAGATTCTTCGCAGTGCTGAAACCGGTATTGTAACGAAGATGGATGTCGACAGCCCGAAGTTTGGGGAAGAGGGTATAGATTCTTTCCCGAGGGAGAAGACAGAGCATCGCCCAACTCGGTGCGTTTTCTGTATCTCTTCCCCAGGCCTCTGATTCGGTGACGTGCAACTTCTGCACCAGATCGAGATACGTCGTGACAGGGCGTGGAAGCGGTCCACGCAAATCAGGTACTTTCTGGATTGCCGGCTTGTTTTCGTCATCTTGATCCGGTCGTGCGGAGGTTGTATTTAGGCTGGACTCGTATGTACCGTTCGGGTTTCGCCGTATGTCGGTCACAACATGTGAATGCTGTTCTACCAGAGATCTGATAACCTCCAGATCGGGGATATCTGCCCATATGACACCGCGAGCAAGTGCCCAGAGAGATTTGCATGATTGTCCAAGGTGAAGTGCCGAGGAGCGAGAACAGTGCGCCAGCACTTGAAGCACGATGTCCTCTATGCTCAGCGCTAGCAATGGATGCATCTGCATGATAGACATTGCGAAAGGGGTGTGGCGGACGGTCAAGTGAAAGAAAGGTGGTGTTGAACCAGTATTGACCCTGGTGTCGTGTGATGTAAACGAGGTATTACAAGTCAGGCAGTGATTAGGGCGGTAGGGAGGTCGCCCAAGACGGTGACGGAGAAGGACAAAGGGATACCGTGAGCTTGCGCCCAAACACGCGGCAGCCGCAGGGTCTTGTGCCGCATGACTCCGTGTGTGACTAGGGACGATATCGTAAACTCCGGGCTCATTCCCCTCTCCAGACGCTTGACTGGAGCAGAATCCATTAATAAACATGGTTCATTCTTCTAAGGGTGATGCCTCCGATGAGGGTAATGTCATTAGAAATCAACTAAATGCAAGCCTCTCAGTGGTCATTCTGACATGCTGTGTTATTCTCCATGCTAAGCTGAAAATCACGAAGTGCACAAGCACGTCTCTCGTGCACCTCAGCCCCAGCCAGATCATATTCAGAGGGGAGACGGTGGGACCAGGTCTTCGAACGTCTAACCCTCGCTCCACTTCGACCCATGGATTCTGCCTACGTTCTTCACCACCCTCGGACTCACTATGGTCAAAGCGAAGAGGTCATCCATGGCAACCTTAATTCTCATGCTCTGTAAAGCCACGACTGCTTCTAGCGCCCCCCATCCCCGCTTACGCCCATTCTGGTCGAATAAGATGTGTCTCCGCTCCTGACCTTCCTAGGTAGAGCTGCTATCACTTTGTTCCAACCTTTCTGCCTCGCTCAGTCTCAAGCGTCTTTGCCGGGTTCTGAGAACAATACCATCAAGCTCTGCCACATTCTATAGTACAATGGTCACGCAAGACGTTGGTCCTCCATCACTTCCAACCAGCTGCAACCTTGTTTCTGTCGTAGTTCCTCACTCCCAACTGATTGGCACCCAATATGGGTGCCGTTCAGCTCCCTTTCCCTCAAATCCCAGTTCTCGCCTCACTTCCTCCCATATATCCTTCCGGTGCTGCTCTTTCTCAGCGGGCTCGTCGGGTGCGCCCGAGTGACTCCACGTGACCTCATATTGGAGGTCGTTGAGGTGGGGAAACATTTCCCGGAAGAAACGAGCGGCACGGGCACTGTTGCCTGGATCCGGAGAGTAGGCAACGTTCAGGGAGGTCACCGATGACGTGATGAGATGGTCGTCTTCCTTCGTTAGGATGTCGGCGACTTCCACGATCGGGGGTACGACCCCGTCGACGGTCCTGCGCTTCGTCATAGCTTTCAGCCGCTGGTATGGCTTTTTGAGACGTTGCAAGTAAGATCTAAGGGCTGCCTGTTGCTTTGGAGCAATAACCGCGGGATTGGATGGTGGGCCGAATTCCAGTGACATAGGAAGCGTTACGGTGCGCAGGTCCGGGCAATGCTGAATAAGAGCGAGCAGCCCAGCTATGCTGACGCTGGGCTGCACGTGACTCTCCACTGTTGGCTCCTCGATTCGGCACAGAAGTTTGCCGTGGATTGTTATATTTCGAAGCCGGGGGAGGGCAAGAGCAAGCCTCTCGAGATCGTCATCCGTCATACGGATATGGTATGCGAAGGATAAGAAGAGGCTGTCCAAAGCTCGACACTTTTGCAACGGCTTGAAAACAGACCATGGGATCTCCGGAAAGCCAACAGGCAAATCCTGTCGAAATTCCGACCAGTCACCAGAGTCCATGCTTGAAGGCGGAAGGTAGTAACGAAGATCCACTTTCGTCAGATAGGGACATTTACCTGCGATTGCTTCGCACAGCGCAGTCATCGTGGCGTCGGAGTGCTTGGTCACCCATAACGCAAGAAACTCGAGCCGCGAATCGCTGAGTGCGGTGCAACACTCCAAGGCGATCGTTGGATCTATGCAATCCAAGAACAGAACGCGAAGGGCTGGGAAAAATGCGTTGTCTTCGTGGAGGTTCCTCGGAAATGAGGTCATCCATCTGCAGTTGAGCTTGAGAGAGTTCAGATACGGGAGGCTGATGGTGCGTTGAAAGACCTCCTCCGTAATGGGAAAATGGAGAGTGAGCTTCTCTAGGGCATTTCGCGCTTGAAGAAGGTCCACGACTGCTTGCATGGCCGGCCCACAGTATATGCGAGTCTGTTTATGGTGAACAGACCAAGTTATCGATAGCTTTCGGAGCTTTGTTGTGCGAGTCCTGAGAACTTCGAGAAAATCACGTATTGGCTCAACTCGTAGGAATGGTCCGCAACAGTAACGTCCACCGCTTGATGTGAATCGAACTTCGTGCAAGTCAGGCGTGAGAAGATTCTTCGCAGTGCCGAAACCGGTATTGTAACGAAGCACGATGTCGACAGATCGAAGTTTGGGGAACACTGTATTGATTCTTTCCTGAGGAATGAGACAGAGCATCGCCCAGCGCGGCGCGATTTCTGTTGCTATTCCCCAAGCCTCTGATTCAACGACGCGCAACTTCTTCACGAGATCGAGATAAGTCGTGACAGGCTCTGGAAGCGGTCCACGCAAATCGAGTGATTTTTGCATCACCGGCTTGTGCTCGTCATCTTGATCCGGCCGTGAGGAGGTTGTATTCAGGCTGGATTCGTATGTACCGTTCGGGTTTCGAGGGATGTTGGTAATAAGATGCGGATGGCGCTCGACCAGAGATCCGATAACATCTAGATCGGGAATATCTGCCCATATGACACCGCGAGCAAGTACCCAGAGAGATTTGCATGATTGTCCAAGGTGAAGTGAGGATGAGCGAGAACAGTGCGCCAGCACTTGAAGCACAATGTCCTCTATGCTCAGCAGGGGATGCATCTGCATGGTAGACATTGCGAAAGCTGTGTGGTGGACGGCCAAGTGAAAGAAAGGTAGTGTTGAACCAGTATCGACCCTTGTGTCGTGTGATGTGAATGCGGAATAACAAGTACGGAAGTGATTTGGACGGTAAGGAGGTCTACTAGGACAAAGGGATACAGCTGCGCCCAAACACGTGGCAGCTGCAGGGTTTGACGCCGCATGCTTCTGCGTGTTCCGAGACTGTAGCTCTTCCCGATTCAGGGACGCACACCCGAAGGTCTGTGCAGGTGTTGATCGAGCGCGCTGGGGAGATCAGCAGTAAAAGCTGCCTGCATCGTATCATTTAGACATTGTACGATCTTTGCACATAATGTAGATTTCATAACTTCGGACATAGACAGAGGAGTATGCTATCGAACTTTTTTTCTTTTGATGTCGTTATAACGTGGCGTTGCTTCAGATCTTCTTTAGTTCCTCCCAGAGGAAACCAACCGACGGGATGGTTTCTTCTATCAGAAAGATCAGATAGTGCAGAAGTCACAATGGCATAATCTCACCTTCCAGACGACGTCCCTGTGAAGTGCTGCCGCCATGACTCATAAGGTTGTGACGATACTCCGGCGCATTGGGCAAAGTCAAGCGTTTCAACCCGTTGCAGGTCTGAAGAAACTCCGTGAAGGCCAAAGTGGTAAAGCCAGGATACTTCTCGGAATTACCGTCATTGGAAACACCGGATTGCACCCATTTATCAAATACCGAAAAGATCTTCAACGCGGGGCACGAGGCGGAGATATGAGCGAGATCCGAGTTGCCGATGGTGATATCGCCGGGTAATACAATGGAGATTCCCTGAAGTGAGTGGCATGCAGTCAACGGCTTGAAGATCGACCAGTCAGCCGTTTCTGTCTCCCTCGAGAAAGCCGCGAACCGATTGAACCATTGCACAAATGAGTTGTTGACTCGGAGATCGGCTGATGAATTGAGTTGAGCCGATGCATGTTCTACATGTACCTCGACGCTCAGCAAGATTCCGGACCACAACTTGGCAATAGTACGACACATGGACAATATCTGTTGAGGCGTGTAGTCGACAAGCGATACGGCAATATGCTCGAGAAGGGGCGCATCAATACCCGTGAAGTTTCCGATGCGAACGATGGCGCCAGCTGGGTGAGCACGAGTGAGCGAAGGCCTTGAAGATGGGGCATGCGAAGATTGAGGTGTTCCGGCCCATCCAGCATCGTGCAGCAGTTCAAGCGCAGAGTGTGCAGCTGCGCATGCTCCAAGGATGCAAGTGAACTTGAATAGACGTCTCGCGATGAAGGTTTAGCTCCGAGAAAACGCTCCACCATGGGTGCTGTCGCATCATACGCCGATCGAAGCAATGGATGTGGAGCCGGCTTCCAAGCCCAACCACGCGAACCTAGGCGATGGAGTTTCGCCACCGCTCCATTCATAAGGCCCAGAATCTTGCGGTGGTCGACCTTTGGCTGGTAACGAACAGGTGAATATGTGGTGTTCGCGAGACCCACTGTCAAGGCTATGTGGTTCATTGCTGGAACGAGAAGGAGTTGAACGGCAGGCTTGAGAGTTATCTCGCACGACAGGGAGAGTTTGACGGACTGAAGCGCAGGGAACATCGTAATCAAACGACGGTCAATCGAGAGGGAGTGGCATAGATGAATGAAGATGCATGCGTGCTGAATACGTGGATCTTGCCGACGATGCGAAGATTGAGCCTGAGCAGCGATCACGACTGGACTTGACACAGTAACAGAAGCCGAAAACCCGACCGCGGGCGAAGACGCGTCAAGCTGTAAGGACAGGGTCGACGGAGATGTTGCAACAGGCGACGAGGATGCGAGCGGTGCAGAAGATGCGATGGATGGCGCAGATACCACAGGCAGTGGAAACGTGGCAGCCGGAAAGGACAGTATGGGCGAAGGCACGACGGGATGCGACGAATCCATGGACGACGAGGTTATGGCGGAGGGCTGGGTAACTGCGGGAGACGAGCATGCGACGGGCGACGAGGGGGCCAGTGGCAAGCAACGGTCCAGAACTAAGCCACAGAAGTATGCGGGAACGTGCATAGCAACCAGAAAGAGTATGTCACCGAGAACTTGGTAGACGACGGTGAGGAGACATGGCAGGTAACTCGGCGTGAACGCCATGATGCTGGTAGGTGGAGAGGAACGGGAAACGTGTATTGTCCTTGTCGCCTGAGACGTCCCTCCTTATATACATCCAGTGAGTGAGATTAACCGCAATAGAGAGGGAATTGAGTCCGCTACCTCGGGTTCCAGGCTCCACAATCCGGGGTGCTCGTTGCGCCGTCAGCCAGGGTGAGAAGGAGCGTTCTCTGACAATTGCCCATGCAGTGCCAATAGCAGCCCTCATTCCGTACAACCGAGCCGCGGCCTTCGTAGTTCCAGTGCAGGGCCATGAGGTTTGATGAGTCGCCTCGCCAACTAAAATGCGATACCGACATATGCATGTATCGTCGTTTCAGGACTGCGGGTAGCACCGCACGAAGTTGAAAACCGAAATGAGTGGGCCAATCAAGAGAAGGGGAGGGGGAGGTAGCAAGGGATGGATCGTGCAGATAATGAAGCCTACTCAGGCTGCCATCGGGCGCGAAGAGCGTGGAAGAATGAGCACCTCTTTCTGGGCGGAGGCAATCCCCCACGTGCCGCTGAAGTTTCCCCAGCCTCCTGCCCCACCCTCGTTTTTACCATCCCGTTGTTTCCTGTCCATCACATTTGCAAAGCTGTAACACCGAAGAACGACCAGAACTAACAGCTGATGGCCCCCATCCTCGTCAGAGCTAATCGCATGTTTGTTAGAGAATGAACAGTTCGAGAGCACTTAAGCGCGTCTCTTGAGAGTATTTGCTACGCAGCTTCGGCATGGCTGCTCACGGTCATTCTATTAGCTTGCTTGTGCTGAAGCGGACAGCTGCCTAGTTTGGGGCGCCAAATGGGTTGGCGGGAAATACCCCATTTCCCTAACGATCCCGTTTCAGCGTATCGCCGCTCTTAGCCCCTAGTTAGATCGCATGATTAATTCCGCCCAATGTCCAGATGACTCGTTGTCAGGCCATCCAAGTGCCCCTTTCGTCCAGTTGTTGCGGAGACACGTCTCCCTCCATCATTGCACGTCACACCCCCGCTGAGCCGGAGGGAACAACCAAGGACTATCCGTCGGCGAGGGAGCTTCGGAAGGCAGGAGCAAGAACAACGGGCGAGAGCAACGAAGCGGGTGATGGATGTGGTCTCCTTCAGGCGAGAAGGGCCTGGACACAGGTTGCGCGTCATTTTTCGGCTGGAGGCAGTCCGAGTCCCCCGCCCCGCTGAAGTTCTCGCCCTCACCGGGCCCCACGACTACTCCACAACTTCGTTCTTACCACCCCTGTCCACCACGCTGTGCGAAGCGGGGGCACGGAAGAAATCGCCTTCCCCCGAAACTGAAAGCTGATCGCCCTAATCGTCGTCAACAAGCTACTCCGGCCGCAACGGGTCTAGTGTGAGAGGGGCACATCGACAATGATCCCATCATTCAAGGGCCGCAATCTCAGCAAGTATTGGGCACGTCGGACATCTTTCAGTGGTCATAATAGTCCTTCATTAACTCCTGAACACCGAGTGGTGCCAGATGACATTGTCCCTACGATAAGATACAGCTGAGAAACATGGTTGTACAACGAGCGGAGTGGTCCTGCGGGATGGATGCAGGTTACTGACAGGAGAGAAATTGTGGACTTTGGCGATACCTTATCGAGATCTAATTGAAGAGCCGTCAAACTGGAATTGGATAAGGAAAACGACTGCTGTGGACGTACCCTTTTAACGTCCGTTGCCAGATTGGCCAGTCCGGTGGTATGCTGTTCATGAGGAGAAAGAACTTGAAACGATGCGCGCGACGTGGCTTGCTTTACAGCTCAGCGGATGATGGCGGGGTTACGACGTCGTCGGTTGAGAACGCGCACGAGTTACGAGTGCCACACGCCTCTGTTGCAGACGATCGGCCGGAGGTGTATAGGGAGGGGGAGGCGCAGACGGCGTGTATGGCGGAGGAGGGATAGAGCTTGCAGACGGGCGAGAAGAGATGGTCCCATTACGAGGCGAGGGGGCATTATGAGATCGTGCGATGCGATATTGAGACGATACGGACACGACATAAGGTGGTGGATGGACAGATGCGGTCTGGGAATGCTGCGAAGTGGGAAGTGCGGTAGTTTCGTTACCAGAGTTTGATGAGGGTTTTCGTGCCTTGGCCATATCGATAAGGAGTTCCAACATCAGCCACGCTACCAGGACAGCAGCGATGGTAAGCCACTCCGACTTCGTCCACTCAAAACGTTCGGAAGGCATCTGAACAGGCTGCATGGTGGTCGGGAGGAAAGGAGGAGTCCCTCAGCGCACTGCCCCGGCGCATATATCTCGCCCTATTTCCGCGGTCACATGACCTCAGCCTGTCTCAGGTCGAACATTCACGTCGCTTCACCTCATCATCGCGTACCATATAGGAATTGTCATTACCTCCCATACTCTATATATTAGCCCAGCCGCCTCTGCAGCCGTTTTTGCATAACTTCAAGCAAACTGTCCCAATCGCTGTGATAACAATAAACAGTGTGTCGACCTTGACGGAAAAGATGTCAAGACGGAAATATGGAAAGCGAGTGAAGAGAAAACCCAAAAGTTCAGTTCTGCAGAGAGCGAAAAAAGAAAGATCGCGGGTAAATCAATATGCGGGTATATCAATCCATCGTCCGTCGTTCGCGTCGTATGCTCTTCTCCTGTCTTCGATGCTCTTCACAGCGCTTCTCCTGCGGGCCCAGCTGGCTCGTCTCTCCGGGTTCGGTCAGGTGAGGCCGTTGGGCTCTCGGAGGGAAGCAGCCATCACGCGCTACCGTCTCCTCCCCTCCCCCGGCTCTGCAGTCGGCTCCGCCCCCGCGCCCTCAAGCACGTCCACTCCCCCAACCGGCAGTAGTGGTGGCTCGACCTTCTCCCCGCTCCATCCCACCTCGCCAGTATCCATCTCCCATATCCTCGCTCCGTGCCGCTCGGCACTCACGAGCGCTTCGGTCTTGCGCAGTGCGCGTTGGGGGAGGTTGTTGAACCATTCTGAGCGGGGATGTCAGTGGTTGTACTGGGCGGAGCAGGAGGGAAGGAGTGGACAATGGGGGGAGATGGGAGGAAGGAAAGACGCGCGGCAGGCAATGACACGAATGCAGGTAGGGAAGAAGGGGAAAGAGAAACACACGTACCCCCATTCCACTTCTCCTCAAACCAATGGAGATACATCCCCTCCACCACCTGCACGGCCTCCCCCTCTCCCCCCACAGGCAACGCCCCCCTCGCCTCCCTCGGCGGCTCGAGCCTCTCCCACACCCCCTCCTCCCCACCCCTATACCCTCCTCCCCTTCCCACAATCCGCCTCCACCCCTCCGGAACAGGGTGAAAATGGTTATAGTGCGTTGCGAACTCTAGCGGGAACCAGAGTCCGTATTCGTACGAGCCTGCGAAGATCGATACGGGGCGCGTGATCCCTTTTGGGGAGAAGAGGCGGGCGGGAGGGGAGGTGGTGAGGAGTGGTAGGAGGTCCAGAACGGGCATGGAGGAGATTGAGGGCGTTGTGGGTGGGTCGTACGCTGAGGTGCGGAAGACGCCTCCGGGAGTGTAATATTTCAGCGTCGAGGCGGTGAAGAGGTGCACGGGGATGTGCGCCATCGCTTCCGGGAGGATGAGGAAGGAGATGTCCGGGTTCCGGATTATGAACGCCGAGTACTCGCTTTCCTCGACTGGGCGGTATCAGCATTCACCCCTAATCAACCACACCCCAGCAGGGAGAAGAAGGGGACGCACTAGCAAGGAACTCCCCCGGCTTATGCCGCTCCACGTATATCTCCGGGCTGGCGAGATTAGGGAACATGAGCAGCTTCTGCTCTGTCTCGGGGTGGCAGCTGAAGAATGCGAGGTGGGAGCGGAGGAAGAGGAGCGTATCGTCTGGCGTAGCGGGGATGAGAACGTCGTAGGATTTGGCTTCCCAGGGGACTGCGAGCGGGTCAGCGAGCGAACGAGCGTGAGCGAGGGAAGAAGGCGAGCGCGTCATCCAGCGAAGAAGTCGCGCGCGTCGGCGAGCGAACAGGGGAAGAACGGAAAGGAGGGAGAGGAACAAGGACGTACACTGAGTCAAGTAATTCCCCATAACCGTATCGAAGTCTGCCCAACCCCACCAATCGACTCCCGGGCTGAGGTACTTTGCAAACACGTACGCGCGATAGATCTTGAAGAAGGATTTGTACTGTGGGACGCCGTCAGCTTTGGCTCAGCAAGCATGGGGAAGACGCACCCAATCCATCTCCCCCCTCTGCATCATCGTCCTCAGCACCACCTCCCCCTCCTCATCCTGACAATCCCACCTCTTGGGCGCACAAAAATAGTCCCTATGCGCCTCCCAATGCTCTCTCCTGCTCAAGCACACAAGCCGTACGTTATCCCCCTCCTCCACCCCGGCGGGCGAGACTCCAGCAGCGCCGAGCGGGTCCCCACAGTCCTCCATGTGGTCAGGGTGGATCCAGATCAGCACCAGCTCCAGGAGGGGGCTGTTGGCGCGGATGGAGCTGATGAAGTATGGGAAGGAGGCGTGGAAGGCGTTGGGGTCCGATTCCTCCCATACGACTACGAGGCTGAGCTTGGGTCCTTCTGGGCCCTCGGGAGCTGGGGCGGGGGAGTCGGCTGCGGGCCTCCCCGCACCACGCAGCACATCGAGCTCGTCTGGCGCGTGAGGGAGGTATGACCCCCCGTGGGGCAGCTCCTTTGGGATGGGGAGATCGGGGATTCGGGGTGGGCGATAGAGGGTTTCCCCGGCGAGGAGGAGGGAGATGAGTGAGCCGGCTAGGAGGAGGGAGAGGAGGAGGAGTCGGCGGCGGGTGACGATTCCGGGGGAGAAGGGGGATGTCGTCCGGGGAGGGTGCGGGTGGAGGGGGGAGGGGAGGGAGCGGGGGGATGGGTGGGAAGAGGGGAGGAGAGGACGGGGGGAGGGCGGGGGGGACATCCTGCGTGGTTGTGGTGGTGGTGGTGAGAGGAAGGAGGCCCGATCTGGGCGGAGCGGGCGAATAGTGCGTGAGCGGGTTGTGCGAGTGTCAGGAACAGGAACGACAACTGCAGGAGGAATGCAGCGAGCGGCGGTCCTGGCTGATGAAGGGGGAGTGGTGGGAGAAGATGATGTGTGCGGGGCTACGGGCTCAGGTCGAGCGTCTATCCCTCAAGCTCGCTAGTGTGCCGCAGACGATCGACGGCCAGAGGGTGAGGTCCCCGTCCCCTTCCGCGCCTTGTGCCGGAAGAAGCTTCCCTTCCCGCACGAGTACGTGGCTGTGCTCTCCCGGGCCTGAAAACTGACATGTGGCTGGTGCGCGTGAGCGAGTGAGACAGAGAGGTATGGAGAGAATGTGCGGGCAAGCCACCCTGCTGACAGTTTCGCCATCGTTACAGAGCAGAAGGATGGTGAGCTTGGCAAGACAGCACTGGGGATTACGTGAAGGTATGCTGGGCCGCCGGTTAGGGGAATTTCAGCGATGTGGGCGCATGTGCTTTGCGGCTACCGGCAGATTCCTTATTTCTCCTTGTACTGTATGTCACAACATAAACATTGTACGTTGTCCCCTCCCAGTCCTACGCACACCCCAGCCGCTCAAATCCTCTTCAGCCAAACCTGCATCGCCCCATCCCCCCCACGATTAGCTCTCAAGAAATACGGCACCAGCCTCACCTCCCTCACCTCGCCCCAGCGCGCCCGCTCCTCTTCGTCGGTATACAGCGCCCCGTCCTCCCACCAACTCTCATCCACCGCCCGTCCTTTCGCTACAATCACGGGGACGTTCGGGATCCCCGCTAGCGCCTGGGGCGGCTCTTCGGAGAGAGGGGAGGAGAGGACGAGGCCTGTAGCGTGCAGGGGGAGGGAAGGGTTGTCCACCCCCTCTGCGCAGTACACCAGCGGGCCTCTGGCAATGGCCACTTCCACCTTCCCAGTGCGCGGGTGGGGGAACACCCTCCTCGGCACGCAAAGAAAGTCCAATTCCACGCTTTCCCCCGCCCAGGCGCGTGGGGGGAGGTGCAGGTATCCGTCTTGCACCGTTCCCTGCACACTGGAGGTGTAGGAATCCCGTGCCCAGCCCGGGATGCGTACTGCCAGCGCAACAGGCGATTTGGAGTTGATCGTAAGCCTGACAGTTCCAGACCAAGGGAGTGCCGTCTCCTGCTTCACGTGCACCCCCCGTGCCGTCCACTCCGAGCTAACGAAAAAATGCACCGCCAGCTTCTTCTCCTTTTCCGAGTAAGAATACGCGAGCTCCCCCAGCAGGCCAAAGACCTTGGCGACGTTCGGAGGGCAGCAGGCGACATCGAACCATTTGCTACGCGCTTTGCCGTGGCCAGAGAAAGTCGTAAGCGGGTTCTGGTAGTAGAACGCTACGCCCCCTTCGCCGGAGCCGTGCGCAGGCCCCGCTCCCCCTGGCGCGCGCTGGGCAGAAGGCGAGCTCGCGGGATCGCTCGCCCCTCCCAGAGCCTCGGCAGAGACAGCCCCGAGCACGGCGTTATACAGTGCTGTCTCGAGCACGTCCCCATATTCCCCCCTGAGCTCATGCCGGAGCAGCCGCTGGGAGAGGAGCGCCAGTGCGAAGCTCGCGCACGTCTCGCTGTACGCGCACCCGCCTTCCTCCTGATCCGGAAGCCAGAAGCTGTCCGTGAACCCCTCGGACCGCTCGATGCTCCCGATCCCGCCGGTCACGTACATCTTCCGCCGCACCGTCGACAAGTAGAGCCGCTTCACAGCCGCCAGCACCGCAGTGTTCCCAGAAGCGAGCGCGTAGTCCGACGCAGCGGTGAGGTTGTACATCGCCCGCACCGAGTGGCCCACTACCTTGGTCAGCACTATGCAGCAAGAAGCATAGAGCACGGCTCACCAATCTCCTCCTGCTCCAAGAGCGGCTTGTGCGCCTGCTGATACCCATAGTCCCTCGGATAGTCATAGAAATGCTTGTACTCGGCGCTCCACGCATCGTACGGGTCCGCACCCCTCGCTCGCGCCTCATGATCATAGTAGATCTCGCCCTTCCCATCTCTCCGGCCCCGCTCGAGGATGAAGAACCCGGCGAGGTCAAGGCACTCCTTCCGCCCCGTCAGCTCGTAGATCCGCATCAGACCGATCTCGACCTCCTCGTGCCCGGGGTAACCCCGCTTCTGCCCTTCGTTCGGACCAAAAAGGCGCGCGACGAGGGAGACGTACTTGAGCGCCGGGCTAAGGAGGTCGTCCGTTCCGGTGAGCA
This sequence comes from Calocera viscosa TUFC12733, assembly GCA_001630345.1. Taxonomy (NCBI): domain Eukaryota; kingdom Fungi; phylum Basidiomycota; class Dacrymycetes; order Dacrymycetales; family Dacrymycetaceae; genus Calocera; species Calocera viscosa. Next base: position 21,106 of record KV417280.1, on the reverse strand, counting down.
CGCGGTGCGCGACGGCGGCTTCGCAGAGATGCCCCAGTTGGTACAGCTCGTGCCGGTCCCGCAGGTTGGTGAACCGCTGGTCGATACCGGATACGGTGTAGTACGAGTTGATGTAGCTGCAATGTCGTGTCAGTGGTGCGTGGCCGGGTCCGATAGGATAGACGCACCCATCTTCATGCTGCGCGTGCCTGATAATCTTGACGCTCTCATCGACAAACTCCCTCAAGTGCTTATCCTCCGTCTTCATCAGATAATAGCAGCACGCCTCCAGCGTCTTGTATACATCGCTATCCCAAAACGGGTGTGGGGTAGTGGGTGCGCTGTCCTTCGTCCAGGTAAGCGCATATGCCCGACCGGTGGTGCGCAGGGAGTCGATGATGGCGGGGAGCGTGCGCGTGCGCATCGACGTCTGGATGAGCGACCAGAAGGGCGAGCTGATAGCCGTTTGAGAAACGGAGGCCGGGGCGAACGCGGTGGACATGTTGGATGCGGGTGCGCGGGGCGAGGTCAGGACGAGGTGCAGCGTTGCAGGCCGCTCGGTGGTAGGAGATGGGTCCATATATACGACTTTCTAGGACGACGGTGCTGGAGAGATGACAGGTGAGAGGGCAGCTGACGCTGTCGGGGTAATGATACAGCTCGCTTCGCTGTGTCATTTCGGGAACTACGGCGCATGTGGGGTAGCCCAAGTCGGTGAATGCTCGGGTCGAGCAATCCGGCAGGCACTGGCACGTGCTCAGGAAGTTCAGTTCATTGTTGTCGTGGTTGCAGATCTCTGTATTGTCGGTACTCTCAAAGTGGTCGGAACGCGTCTGCAACCTGGTCAGCCGCCCCGCATCACCCCCTTCATTGGTACCGTACAAGGCGGCGAAGACTCAGAAGTTGCCTTCGTGTCTCCGGCATGACGTTCTCCGGTCATGTCTTTGGACAAGTCGGCGGCTCTTCGCGCTTTGCTTCCTACGCTATCGAACATCCGAACCAAGAGCATCGATGATTATAGGGTTGAATGGCCAGAGGTTCACTCATGTGAAATTGCGATGTCATGTTCGTGCTTCACAGTTCGGGACAACTTGGCTAAACCGTCTTCATTGGACGGGATCAAATTGACCCTTCATTTCCTCAGGCTGTTCCACGACGCGCTCGCCGTTTGGCCACAACCGGCGCCTGCACACCATCGCCTCCCCCCGCCCATTCCCTCTCTCTTTTCTCTTCAAAAGGGCAGCATGCATCGCCCAACCTCTTATATCTGCCTCCTCAGTTTCCTGGCCGTCCTCGTGCGGGACGCGAGGGCAAGCGCGCTCACGACCACCGTGGAGCCGCATGGGAGGACGTGCTTCTATGCGGATGTGGACAAGGCAGGGGAAAAGATCGGGGTGCGTGTTCCTTATTCTCCTCCATGCTGAACGGTTTTCTGATACGAGATGCAGTTTTACTTTGCTGTGCGTATATGCGCTACGGGTCGCTAGTTCGTCAATGACAGGTTGCCCAGGTACAAGCCGGCGGCGCCTTCGACATTGACTACGCCGTACAAGATCCGAATGACAAGCTGCTCCTCGACGGTCAGGGCGAGCGGCAAGGCGACTTTGTGCTCACCGCAAACACGGTCGGCGAGTACTCGTTCTGCTTCGAGAACAGCATGAGCGCGTTCGCGGAGAAGCTCCTCGATTTCGATATCATGGTGGAGTCCGAGCCGAGACGCGAACCGCCGGCAAAGCAGGCGCAGATCTCCGAGCACACGAGCGCGTTGGAGGAGAGCATCTATAAGCTTAATGGGATGCTGAGTAACATTGAGCGGACACAACGATAGTGCGTACAGTTCTACTCCGTCGCATCCTTCAGGACTCATGCGTAGCCGTAGCTTTCACACTCGGGAACGACGCTCGTATGATACAGTCGAATCTACCAGAGGTAGGCTGTTTTGGTATGGGACCCTCGAAAGTATCGCAATCATTACCATGGCCGTGTACGTCGTCTTCTACCCTTCTGGTGTGCCGCGTCTGACATCACTGCGACCGTAGGTTCCAAGTGTTCGTCCTGCAGAATTTCTTCAATCGGTCTCGTAAGTATAAGGTGTAGCTGGAACTATGGGTCTGTATGATATCCGCGAACTGGTCGGAAGATCACAGTAATGATACCGTTACTTGGGAATGCTCTGCGGCGGACGTGTGTAGATTATTTTGTGGACGTCTCTATGCAGCTTGTGAGCTTTATCGTCCCAGCAAGTGAGAGGACCACAAAGTCCATTGATCCTGCGGCATTCCTGTGCGCGGCACTCGTCCGCCTGATCAGCATTGGTATGTGTGCACGCTCACCTTTGGCCACTCCTGCCCTCTTGCATTCCTGGGCCTGATCAGCATTGACATGGTACGTTCGGCTTTGTGGCATTCCTGCGCCACGCATTCCTCGGTCTGATCAGCAATGGCATGTACAATCACCTTGGCGCGCTTAGGCCACATTGGCACTCAGAGGCATTCCAAGGCCCGATCAGCAGGAGCGCCGTTGGGCATTCTTGTGACCGATCACATGTGGGCGCACGTGACCGATCAATAATGACGCCCGACCGCCTTACGGCATTCCCTGCGCTTTTTGCATGCCTGAGCCTGATCGCCAAACAGGCAGACTACGATCACGTTGGCATTCCTCAGCCTGGTGACGATCGGTATGTACGATCTACCTTCAGCATTTCTCAGGCTGCGTTCCTCAGCCTACATTCCTCAGGCTGGCCATGCGCGATCACCTACATGCGTTCCCGGGCTCCACTATTCCTCGGCCTGGCCACGATCGGCATGTATGATCACGTGGGGCCATTCCGAGGCTCCAGCATTCCTCAGCGCCGTCATGATCGGCATGCGCGATCGGCATCTGGTATTCCTACGTGCTGCATTCTTGCCAGTTGTATTCTTCTTCCTCAGCCTGCATTCCTCAGCCCGGTCATGATCGGCATGTGCGATCGACCTTGGGCATTCCTGCACGCCACCTGCATGAGCCTGAGCACGATCAGAATGTACGATTGATCTTTGGGCATTCATGCGCTCTCGCATTCCTCAGCCTGATCACAACCGGCATGCACGAGCGACCCTGTGCCTTGTAGATCAGAAGAGCCGCCGTGCACAGCCCGTCACGTGCGCGCATAGCCGTGTTGGCACTCCCGGCGCCTAACCATCAGATGCTAGTATATCACTGCAAACCCGTTGGGCTATCCCTGGCTATATGCGGCTATGCAGCATTCATAAGGGTCCTAGCGCTGGTTGCGAACCCCCCATGTTACATAGCGTTCCAACCAGATACTTGGCGAGCTCGCGAACTACATGCAGAGGTTGATTATGATAACCTTTTGATAGACGAGATACAGAAGTTATACGCTAAGCACTTTTAAACCATGATTAATCATCATTTAGAGCTTTACACATCTCCCACAGCGCCTATAGCAGTCATAGGGACCCCTGCTAGGTGAACCCTTCGCCTTTTTATGATTTAGACGCCCTGTCAAGCAGAGACGGGTGTGCACCCCTTGGCCATCGACCACCATGTACACCGGCCTGTGGTGGGTGGTACCATCGTGCACCCTCCTGTGGTGGGCGTCACCGTCTGCCGAGACGGCGCTCGCGATGATCATTCTATGCTTCCCATCCACTTTCGCCGACTGTAGTCTCCTGGCATACAGGACACTCATGGCGCTGCTCCAGGTCCTCCCTTCTCCCTTTACACTTCTGCGGTCTTTCCTGAAGACGATCGTCGCTGGCCTTATTATCAACATCCTCCTCATCCTCTGCATGGCTGAAGCTGTTCTCATTGGTGCCTTGCTCCTTTTCCTCAAGCGTATAATCGTCTCCGTGCTACAGACGCTATGTACCCAGAGCGACAATATAATCTATGCGGCAATGCTCATCCTCCCTATTCTACTCCTACCGAAGCCTATTGCGGTCCTTGTTGGAACGATACGAAAGCGAACGCACCACCGCCCATCAAATCAGAGGGAGACCATTGGTAGCGGTACCACTGGTGTGATGCGGAGGCGGGCGATTCACGATCGAACCAAGAATGGTGCGAGCACGCTCATCCTTTCTAGGGTAACGTTAACCTATGAACGGTGTAGGAGCTGATCGTAACGTTGTCAGCGCGACTTTTCCATCCACCTCCCCTGAAGCTGCCCGCCCTCCATCCACTCCTTCAGTCACCCCTCAGCCTTATATTGACCATTTTCCTCCTCCCTCCCGCCCGGTCGTGCCCAGCCCTCCTCTCTCCCGCCCGGTCGTACCCAGCCCTCCTCCTTCAGCATCTACACTTGCGAGCGCCGTTCCACCTTCGGCTCGACCCTTGCCGCCCGTACCTGGACATCATGCTAACTATGCAAGTACCTTTGTTTCCTTTTCACACAGCACGCCGATGATTCTCCAATCGCCCGTCGATGCGACTGCATGGACCGCACCACCTCCGTACTCAACAACCAACTCCATCCGACTACGCCTTGGCCGATTGCTTTCTTCCTCCTCCACACGTGGGAACAATAATCGTGCTCATCATCCAAATAGCCCTGCTGTTATTCTTCCACAGGCTGCTACATCAGTTCCCCTCGACTATCCTGGTTCGAGAGGCGGTCGGTCACATGAGCCGTTTGTCCCTCCTGCCAGGACCGGTTCTCCTGGCGCCTTCCCTCAGCCTGTCTCTCGCTATTCCTCCATCACTTCCCATCTGTCAACCTCAAACCTGCCTCCCGAGTGGACGCCCTCTGAACCACCTCCGGAATATACAGTTCTGTGCGCTTGTTCGGTTCCCGTCACTCGTGATGTTTGTATTAACTTTCCCGCAAGATCTTAACCTAAACTGGGAACGTGATACATGTGTTCTATCGCGTCTTAGCTTGGATCAGAAACAAGGAGAACCTTGTGTATCTTCATGATTGTAATCGACTGCATCGTTTTAACAATCAATCCGTCCCAAACGGCCTCTTCTCGGAACGGGTCATTTCAGCTTTCTCCCACGTGACAACAGCGGAGCCCACTCACAACTCGCGCTCTATGACTGGAACTGCACTTCCATCACTGTGCTCGACGACCATGCATTATGTCTTTGAAATCGATGAACTTCTGATCGACATACAACACGCTTGCAACCCTCATTCACGGCTGTCTGTGGGGCTGACATATCACAGGCTTTGTGGTGTAGCAAAGCTGGTCATATGGGCGGAGGTTGCCTCTGTCAAGGTGATTACAAACCTTCTTCTATCCCATGCAGCGGTGAGCATGTACGCTATGTGGCCACCAATGCACCCTAATGTCCAAACTGTCCACGACCCGATACTCTTCCATCAAGCTTGTTCATCTTCAGCCAGATGGGGAAGAAGAGAGTGTACCCGACTCCTTTGCCTCCTTGGCGACGACCGCGGCAAAGCAATATGACATCGTTGACCTCAAGATGCCCCTCTCCACGAGATCCATGGATTACCTACACCTCATACGATCACTGCGGATCGAGGAACCTACACTCACCCATTCAGAGGCACCATCCCGCATGGCTCATGCCGTCGTATATTTCGACACCATCTTCCCTCCATTAGGCTCGCTGTGGCCATAAGATCTCATGGTGGCACCTCCGGAGTGAAGAATTGTGGGAGGACGAAGGTGAAGCCTGAGAATAGATAGCCTCGCAAGCTGGATCCTGCACCTCTTCCTTCAATGCGCAGCCCGTTACATCATCAGCTTTTGCCCGAGAAGTGCTTCTCCGAATGGAAATAGCACGCTGCGGAGTCGGTCAGGGCCGCCGTGATCTTCCCTATCGCCGGTGCCGCGCTCGGGCCAAGGAAGGGGTGTGGCGGTGCTTTCGCGCATTCATGAGAAGGAAACCCTGGGCGCGTCCACGCTAGCCCCGTAACAGCCTGAAGCAGAAAGCACAGCAGCAACCCAGTCCGTTATTGTACACTTTGCACAAATACCCTGCTGGCTTATCTACTACTCTACTACTACTGCTACTACTACCTGGTCGACCAAAGAGACTATTGCTCGGAGAAGAAGAAGAAGGACCACATTCGCCTGCCAAGGCAGCTCATGTCCCGCCCGTCCTCCTCCGAGCGCGCCTCGACAACGGCGTACATGCCCTCCTCCCCCGCCTCGCCCCACATCCCCGGCTCCGCTTCCCTCTCCCGCCGCCTCTCCTGGTCTCTCCCACCAGACGACTGCCCCGCCTCCCCCAACGCCTTCCCCATCACCCCCCTCCCCGATACCACCACCACGCGCAGCCCCGCCCTCTCCCCCGTCTTCCCCGACTCGCCTCTCCCCCTCGCGCGCAGCAGCCCCAAACCATCCCCGCTAGACCTCACCATGTCCATGTCCGCCTCCCCCTCCTCCCGCGCGGGCTTCGCGAGGTTCAGCGAGGGCCTGGATTCGTCACTCTCGCTCGACTCGCCGGGGTTCAACGCCGATGAGGAAGAGGATACCGTCCATCTCACCGCGTCCCTCGCCGAGCCCGACAGCTCTTTTCCGGCGTTTTCGGAGCCGGGGAGTACGAGACCCAGCCCGCGCAGGCTGAGGGACAGGCATGCGCGGGGGACGAGCGTGACTGGGCAGGCTATGAAGGCTGTCAGCCGGAATCTGAGGAGGGTCAGTGTTCGGGTGGTCAACTTTGGAGCAGGGGGGAGGGAGGAGGGCGCTGTGAGGCTGCCGGATGAGGATGTGTTGAGCTTGAAGACGAGCAGGGCGAGCAGGGGGGAGCGGGAGCAGGAGAGAGGGGAGGTCAAGGAGAGGGAGAGTATGCGAGGGAGGGAGGGGCCCGAGGAGCTGGTAGACAGGAAGGTGGAGAGGGAGGAGCAGACGTATGACGTTAATGAAAGGCTGAGGGGGACGACGCTCTGGCTCTTTGGCCCGCAGAACCTGGTTAGGAGGAAGATGCATGACTTCCTCCTGTGGAGGTGCGCCCTTTTCGCACAATCTTTCCACAGCATTCCTGACGAGCGTGGCGTAGATGGACAGAACCGATCATCCTCCTGCTCATCATTGCGAACGTCATCATCCTCACGATCCAGGCGGTGCCAGACGTGTACGAGTCCCCGCGCGAGGACGGCTTCTTCCACACCTGGGAGGACTTTGCCCTCTTCGGCCTGTTTATCGTCTTCACGTGCGTTTTGCTTCAACACCCTCTGCAACACTGTGCTAATTCAGTGTGTAGGCTGGAAGCCCTCGCGCGCATCCTCGTCTCCGGTCTCATCCTCGACCCCCAAACCCCGCTGGCGTCCCTCTGGGCTCCCCTGCCGGACGCCTCCCGTGTGTCAGAGCAGGGCCGGCTCACGCGTCTCCAATTCAGGCTAAAGCGGCTCATCGACCTTCCCCACCGGAGCGCGCCCGTAAAGCGGGGCACTTCCTCCTTGGCTGGGGAGAAGGGTGCTCCGGCACCAGCGGGCGTCAAAGGGAATGGGACAGCGTACGGGAACGGGTACGCGAACGGCGCGGCACCCGCGCGGGGAAAGCTGTACATGGAGAGCACCTCCTCGAGCACGCTCATCGGCTCCCTGCGCGGCATCGAGGCGCCCTTCGAGGCCGCCGTGGCCAGGCAGAACTTCCTCTCTCTCCAATCCCGCCCATACCTCCGCCACGCCTGGACGCGCGTCGACGCCATCGCCGTGGTCAGCTTCTGGATTATGTTCGCTCTAGCGGTGACGGGGGTGGAGTCCACCCTGACCCGACATATCTACCTCTTCCGCGCACTGTCCGTCCTCCGCGCAGCGCGCCTCCTCACAATCACAACGGGGACGACGACGATCCTGAACTCGCTCAAACGCGCCGGGCCCCTTCTCGTCAACGTCGCCTTCTTCGTCCTCTTCGCCATGATCCTCTTCTCGATCATCGGCGTACAGTCCTTCCGGGGCAACTATCGCCGCTCCTGCGTGCTCATCGCCAACCTCACCACAGGCCCGCTAGATATCAACATGAACCATCTGTGCGGGGGTCAGATCGACCCGGACTTCCTAAACGCAACGGGCTACTGGACCATTGAGGGCGTGCAACGCACAGACGACCCAAAGGGGTTCATCTGCCCCCTCGGCTCTCTGTGCCAGGAGAGCGACACGAACCCGAACGGCGGCGGGCAGAGCTTTGACAACATCGCTGCCGCCGCCATGCAGGTCATCGTCGTCGCCAGCGCTAATACGTGGAGCACGGTCATGTACAATATGATGGACGCAGACTTCTTTGTCTCTTGCTTGTTCTTCATCGTCTGCATTATCGTCCTCAACTTTTGGCTCATCAACATGTTTGTCGCCGTCATCACAAACTCGTTTGCGGCTACGCGGGCGGAGACGGCAAAGAGCGCTTTCGGTGCTGACGTGTAAGCATGTTGACCCCTCTATGCTCTGTCGTCCTAACAGCGTTCGCAGGCCCGCGCCGGTGTTGAATGAAGAAAAAGACGACGGATGGCCCTCCGTGCAAGGTCGCAAAGTGCAGACGAATATCGTGCGCAGGACGTACGAGTTCGTCAAGCCGGGCTTCGTGGTCGCCATCCTCGTCAGTCTAGTGGTGCAAGCCATGCGGACCGCGAATATGTCCGCAGAGAAAGAGGCTTTCCTGAGTAAGCTCAACTGGTCTTCTTCTGAATGCTGGCTAACAAGCTCTCAGATGCAGGAGAGCTAGCTTTCACCTTCGTGTTCGACGTCGAGATCATATGGCGACTAGCCGGCTACTTCCCCATGTGGCGAAAGTTCTTCTCCCGCGCTGAAAACATCGTCGACCTCACCCTCGCGATCGTATCATCCATCATACAAATACCCGTCATCCATAATTCCCGAGCCTACTCATGGCTCACTGCATTCCAGATCGCGAGGGCGTATCGTGTGATTTTGGCCATCCCGCGCATGAAGCGACTATTGGTGAGCAAGCCTCCTTGGCTGCTACAACAATGAACTGACTGGGCGGCAGCTCCAAGTGTTCGGAAGCGTTGTCGGTCTGGCAAACATGACCTTGTTCCTCCTCTTGACCAACTTCATCGGCGCTCTCACCGCCGTTCAGCTTCTGCGCGGCGACGTTCCCGCCTATCCAGACTCTGCCACTCCGATGACCTTCAACGAGATGTCGATCTCATTCCTCGGAATGTACCAAATAACCTCCTCCGAGAACTGGACGGACGTGCTGTACAACGCACTCTCCGCGGAAGCTGCCTTTCAGCAGCTGGTCATATCTGCGCTTTTCCTCTGCTGCTGGTTCTTATTCGCCAACTTTATCATGATCCAGATGTTTATTGCTGTGATCAACGAGGTGAGTATAGTCGTATGTGACGTGAGCAACATGCTAACGGTCCCTGCAGAACTTCTCCATCGCGGAAGAGCAGAAGCGAGCAGAGCAGCTCAACGCTTACCTACAGAAACAAACCGAGCCAACCGCAACGAGCGTCAACTGGATGAGCCAATGGAATCCGTATCGCTTCATGCGCGCGGCTCCTCGTTCTCTTGCGGTTGAGAGCTTGCCTGCCAGCTTAGTGCTACCGATGAAAAAGAGTCTTGTGCGCGACACGTATGGAACACCTCTTCACGCTGTAAGACCCCGCTTCTGCCTTGCAAAAAGATATTTACATGGTCAACAGACTCAGTCCAGAACCGAGCAGGGCATTACCGGTTTCGTTGGTTCCGTGCGCAAGTTGTTCGCACTGGAAGAAGAACGCGAGGAAGTGCCTTTGGAGACACTGCGTGGGGTCAATCGGGAGTCTGTATTCTTTGGCGAAACAGAGGAGCTGGGAGGAACTGAACGCCAGTTGTGAGCGCCTCCCGACTTGGCGAGGGTTCAAAATGAGGAGATCTGACCTTTGGAATAGTGACGTGCCAGGCTCGAACCCCAGTGCCGCGGCTCAGGAGGCCATGGATGCAATGTATGAGCAACGGGCACAGAAGGCCGACTTCATCCGTGAACATCCCACTTACGATAAGCCGTTCTGGCTTTTCTCCCAGTCGAACAAGATTCGGCAGTTCTGCCAGACTCTTGTGATTCCAGCAAATGGCGAGCGAATCTTTGGCCGTCCAACATCTCCCTTTCGCCAAACGATCTTTCAGATAGTCTTGTTTCTGACTGTCATCGGCGGCATTGCGGTGGCTGCTGTCGCAAATCCGGTCTACAGGAGAGAATTCCGACTGGAGCATGGTCTTTTCCGCGGTACTTGGTTCGACATCACCGAAGCGGCCTTTGTTATTGCCCTGCTCGGCGAGTTTGTGATCAAGGTCATCGCTGATGGTTTCATGTTTACGCCGAATGCCTACTTGCTGAGCGTCTGGAACATCGTCGACTTCATCATTCTCATGCTGTTACTTGTGAATGTCGTCACTAGTCTGGTTGTCATCGGTGGTATCAGTCGATTCACCAGATCGTTGAAGGCATTCAGAGCGCTTCGGCTCATCACACTCATTGGTCGTATCCGCGAAACATTCCAAATGCTCATCTTCGCGGGTGCCATGCGAATCGTCGATGCAGCTCTGCTGGCTATCCTGTACATGATTCCGTACGCCATCTGGGGCTTGAACATGTTTGCTGGTCTCCTTTTCAGCTGCAATGACACCGGCAGTCCGGGCGAGGATTCGTGCTTTGAAGAGTTTGTCAATAACCCAATAGACAACACACAACTTGGTTTCTTGGTCCCGAGAGTCTGGGCGAATCCCAGCACTTCGACATCCTGGTCTTTCGATAATTTCGGCTCCTCTCTCTTGATTCTCTTCGAAACAGTGTCTTTGGAAGGCTGGATTGACGTGCTGCGTGCTGGGATGGCCATCACGGGCGTTGGCCTTCAGCCGCAGACCAACGCGTCCGAAGTCAACGCGATCTACTTCGTTGTCTACAACCTCTTCGGTGCAATCATCATCCTGACGCTGTTCGTGTCCATCATCATCTCGAATTTCAGTAATCGATCAGGAAGCGCTCTCTTGACCACGCAGCAGAGGCAATGGATCGACCTGCAGAAGCTGATACGTCGACAGCGGCCTGCTCGGCGACCAGAAGTTACACCGACCGATCCATTGAGAAAATGGTGTTTCGAACGTGCAGTTCTGAAGCATGGTTGGTGGTCAAGGACCATGACTGTGCTATACATTCTGCATATTGCAGGGCTCATGTGCGTCATTTCATCGTAGTTCCGCGTTCGAACTTACACAGCCCAGGACGCAAACGTACCAGGACGTACTGATCTACGACATCTTCCAAAGTACGTTCGATTCCAGTCCGTTGTTCCTAGCTTACAGCTGGGCCAGATATTTTCTTCTTGGTTCTATCCATCATTTATACCGCGGACATCGTGGTTCGACTAATTGGACTTGGATGGAAGAGCTTCAGCGGAAACGGATGGAACTTGTTCGATGTGTTCGTTGTTGCTGGCAGCTTTTCCACCACCGTGCCTGCTCTCCTCGGGTCCACCAACTATATCGTCCTTCAGCTGCAAAAGCTTTTCCTTGTCAGCATTGCTTTCAAGCTGGTGCAGAAGAACGACGATCTCAACCAACTGTTCAAGACTTCCGTGTACGTCCGTTGTCACTCTGACCCACATTCACTAACTATGGCGCAGGGCCAGTCTTCCCGCGATCGGGAATCTATTCCTCCTTTGGTTCACCCTGTTCATCTTCTTCTCGATCTTGTTCATGGAGGTTTTCGGTCTGACACGTTGGGTGAGCGGAGAAACTCACAATATCAACTTCAGCAGTATGGGTAATGCTCTGGTGATGCTGTCGTTTATGAGCACAGGGTACGTTGACATTGATCGCACTCATGGCCTTCAACTGATCCCACTGTCAGGGAGGGCTGGAACCAGTTTATGCACGACTAGTGAGCTTCTCACCTCTGGGGTGCAGCATCTTCTCATCTGAGTTCTAGTGCTGTTGTCTATCCGCGTTGCAACAACTCTTCCCCGGAAGACCCAGACTCCGACTGCGGAAGTATTGGCTGGGCGTTTACATTGTTCATTACCTGGAATATTCTCAGCATGGTAGGCCAACCATCCTTCCTTCTATGGTTAGCATCTCAACAGCTTCTGTAGTATATCTTCGTCAACATGTTTACTGGTATGATATTTGGCGTATTGAAAGAAGACGTCTACTCACACGTTCATGCAGGTGTGGTCGTCGAGAGTTTCTCCTACGTCTTCCAAATGTCCGGCGCTTCGCCCGTCACGCGAGATGAAATGCGTCGATTCAAGGAAGTTTGGGCCAAATATGACCCGGAGAGGACTGGACGTCTACTTCGCAAAGACTTCGTCTCATTCTTCAGGGTCAGTACCCTCTTGTGTCTGCTCTTGTGCTTCCTTAATGAGGTGTGCAGGACCTATCCGGAGTCTTTGAAGTCAAGGTCTATCCTTCGCAGTACCAGATCCTGGCCATCATGGACAAATCTCGTGCAGACGACGACCTGGCCAACGCACGGTTCGAATACATCAGAGCCGGTTTGGACATGAAGAAGCTCGAAGACGTCCTTTCGAACATGGACCGGAAAGAAGTCCATCGTCGACGGGCGAGGTATAATCGCCTGTATAATGAAGCTATCATTGCCGACAAAGATAATGGAGGCCGCGGCATTTCTTTCACGGATATGCTGATCATGCTGGCACACTACAAACTAATCAAGGATGAAACGGCCTTGAGGTAAGCCAGAAAGACGGGCTCGTTGAACCAGCTTTAACATTCGACTAGGCTCGAAGAGACCATCAAGCGGCAGGCTGTTCTGGAACGTGTCACTGACCGTGTCAATATTGATCGCGTACATTCCCTGTTGCGCACAATCATCCTTCGCCGGCAGTTCCTGGCAACCCGAGATGCGGAGAGACAGCGGCGACGGGCGGAAGAGCACGGTAAGGAGTATCCAGATCCCCAACGCACGGCCAATCTCAAATTTCTTAGGTATACCTGCCATCGTTGTGGAAAGCTCTCCCGCTACTCCCCCTTCGCTTGGACACCGCGACTTGGCCGACGGGAGAACGCTCTACGCATACGAGGGCCTCGAATCACCTGTCCAATCACCATCATTCCAATACACACCCGATACCAGCTTCAACATATCACCTTCACCGAGCACCAACCGGCACGATCGCCGCGTATCCGACATTAGCATGCTTTCCGCCGATCTGGCGGGCACCCCGTCCCCTAGAAACTCTCACGTCTTTGACGACGCAGCGACGCAGCAAGTAATATCCTCCCTGAATACCTCGCTCTGGGGGGAGATGATGCAAGAAGCCGAAGAGGAAGATTAGACATGTATCAATTGGTTTTTTTCCCACTCAAGGACTTTCTCATGGGTTTCTGTGCTACCACATTGATCAGTGATACCTTTCGCATCGCCATCTGTACTATATACTATGTCTCATGTACTCATCGGAAGAACCTGCTCGTTATGAATGTATGTGCACTCTTGAAATACCTTCCGTTCAGCGGGCGAAAGAGTCACGCGATGAGGGAGCAAGATTCCAGCAAAGCACTTCGCGCCAATAGGCAGCCGCAGATAGATTGTCGAATGACGTGCTCTTGCCGAGTGCTAGGCTGTAGTGGCGGTAATCAGGTATGGAAGGACGAGCGCCAACATGCTAATATGACGTGACATCAAAGAGGAAGATATGATACGAGGTCCGCGTACCGAAGGGTTGTTCTACCCTATAAAATGCGCACCCCAACAGCAACAGCAACCGCAACAAGATAGGCCGCCCAGTGGGAAGCAGCGGCAGCATAACCCCCACTGGTTGATGTCTGGGCCGGTAGCCCACCCGCCCTCGACTCGGTTGAGGAACTTCTCGCTCCCGTCCCGGTGCTTCCAGAAGATGGCGTGCTCGTTGATGTCCCGGTCCGCGAGCCTGACGCAATCACTACAGCGTTTGCGAAAGACGAGACGGACGTGCAGCTGCTCGAGGATGGCGCAGGGTGCGGGGCGGGCGTGTTCGTCCCGCTATGCTGCGCTTCGGGCGGCCAGGTGCTGGAGCCATACACACCCATTGGCTCGCCGCTGTCTGCGTCGCAAGAGGTGAACGTGCCGGGGTCATAGTTGCCTGCCAGGCTTGAGTGCCTCACGGACGTGGCAGAAGAAGTGAACGCACCAGGCAGGTTCCAATGGCAGCCCATTACATCCCATAGATGGTTGCATATGACCGGTGCGTTCGGCCCATCCCTGCACGCCCGTATGCAGAACTCGTCATGTGCCATGAAGTTCGTCCACTCGTGATACTGCATAGTCTGCCCAAAGCTGGAGCCAAAGACAAGTCCGCCCTTGGGGTTCCCCGTCCCGTCTGCGCCATGCGGGTCCAGCTCTCCGCCTGTGTCGCCGGCGGGAATATTGAGACCTGTCAGATCGCCCACGCCGGTTACTTGCACCAAGTCAGGCGTTTGGACAAAGTGAGCGCCATTGATGGTGCCGTCCGGGATCAGGCGGGTGCCGTGGCCGCTCTGGGATACGTCAGGGTTGATAGACGTGAAAGAGGGGAAAGAGGGGTACCTTGGTGCACCAGGCAACGACTATGGGCTCTGTTTCTCCGATGGTAGAATTGGCACCACCATACGGTGGGCCCCACAGGCACTGAGTGTGTGCCTATTAGCGGCAACCTCACGCAATAGTAGACGCAACTAACGAAGTCTGTCCCATACAATCAGCTTCACATCCATGTACACGTCAACAGCCAGCTTACCATCAACCGAATTGACATACGCATTCTGGCACATTGACTCCTGGCTATGCCCATCCCCGCACTGGTTCGTCCCCAGCTGGTCCACCTCCGTTTTGAGGGGCAGGTTACTGGGGTTGTATGTCGCCGTATACTGTCCGCGGGCGCATTGCGGTAATCCCAGGACGGCGAGGAGAACAAGAGGCCTGAGATGCATCGCAGCCTGCGTGTCGAAATAAGAAGAGAGACCAGAGTCGTGCTCGAGAGCTCTATAAAGGGCCAGATGAGCCGAGCAAATGCCAAGTCCTTCTCCCGGTTGTTCGGGCCAAGCATCTCAGGTACCAGGCATAGCGATGTCGTCGATCATCCTCGACAACAGCAGCCTTACTGATCGGCAGGGACAAGTAACCCGAGCAGCGATAGTTTGCGGGCAGGACTTCCATCATGACGTAAAGCCGAGAAAAGACAAGACGACCAAATCAATACCTGGGCAGGCTCGGCGCTCTTGGTGGCTTGGCTGAAATTCTGCAGGCACCTGCCTCGTAAACAGACACCTAGAATGCGGTTCATCCTGGCTCTGAGAATGACACGACATCATCGTAGTATTTTGAACAAGTCGGGAGAGCACTGTACTACCAAAATTGCAGCCTTGAGATGCAGGGGGCGCGACACGTCTTCAATTACGGGTTGGCAAGGTTCACGTGACTGCACCTTCAAGAGGGACCGTGCTGGCCCTGGCAATGCCCAAGCTCGGAGAAAGGGAATAGAAAGCGCTTGCCTGGTGGGGCGCGGCAACCGTTGCTGCCAACTTGAAATTCTGTTGAATTTGCGTCTAAGTGCGGGGGTGTAAACCTTTTGGTTCCGGAAGCAAGAGAGTTTTGAGTTTCCATAGCCTTGCTTTGACGTTTCCACAGCCTTTTGGTTACGTTTCCATGAAATTACTTACACATTTCCATAGACTTTCCATCTAGTTTCCATATGGAGGTCAATAGTATTTGCATACCGTTTCCATTACATTTCCGAAATATTTTGATTTAGTTTTCATAGCATTACCTTTTAGTTTCCATAAAATTTCAATTGCCTTTCAGTTTCCATAGCGTTGCAATTACCTTTCAGTCAACGGAAGTGATTCTGGGGCCGTGGCCGACACAAGGCTGACAATTTGCTATTGAAGGATACTGTATGTCCGCTCCTTTTCATCAGAGGATCTCACGCTCGCCGGGTGAAATAAAGGCTGAACGTAAATGCTGGCATCTGGATTCTGATGGGCCTCAAACCCGGGTTCTCAATGCCAAATCTGCTGTGGCTGCTCTGTCAGCTCAATGTCACCGCCCTTCGAATTCCAGGACCGCTGGAATTGCAAAAGGCTGTCCTTGTGGTCGAGCTCGCATACTAGTAGTGCGGAGAAGAACCGTGGGTCGTAAAGTGCAGGTTCTGTCGGCCTCGCTCGTCTAGCATATTAGGTTCTGAACATGCCCCCTCATGAGAAGGAGCTCGTGCTTGTGACTGGTGCAACTGGCTTCATCGGCGCGGCGGTGACTCTTGAGCTGGTCAAGCGAGGATATCGGGTGCTGGCCACTGCCGTGCGTCTTCGCGACCGACACCAAGTGATGGGTTGACTCAAAGAGTTCTGAGTAGCGCAGCGTCGCAAAAGTGAACGCCTTCATCGCCCGGCACCCGTCGGTCGCGGAATGGGTATCGTGGGCGATCGTTCCCGATATGGCTGCCCCCCAGGCGTTCGATACCGCCGTCACCGGCGTGGACTACATCATGCATGTCGCCTCCCCCGTGCATCGCAGCTGGAGGTCCTTTCAGATGGACTCTGTCGATCCGGCGGTGAAGGGCACGCTCAATGTACTTGAGTCGGCAGCAAAGGAGCCCACGGTCAAGAGAGTGGTGATCACGAGCAGTATGGCGGCGGTCGTTACGCATAGCTTGAACCCAAGAGTGGGGTACACGTACACTGACAAGGACTGGAGTCCGCTGCTCCCAGGGGATGTAACAGAGGAGGGGGATCCTGCGTACGTCCTTTCCAAGGTTCGTTCCACATTGACGTGCAGCATGGCATCGCTAATAGAGCACCGCACACAGAAAATGGCGGAACAAGGAGCCTGGGAGTTCGTAGACACCCGCAAGCCACAGTTCACCCTCACCACCTTCTGTCCGCCGCTCGTATTTGGCCCTCCGATGCAGCCAATCGACAACATGAGTCGGCTGAATACGAGCGCGGACGAGATTTGGAAGCTTATGAACGGGAGCTGTCGGACGGTGCCGCCCACGATTGTGCCGGTGTGGATCGATGTGCGGGATGTGTGCGTTAAACTTGCAGCGTGCCGGATGAAGGGCTGACGAAGGAGTCGTAGCGCGAAGATGCATGTTGCAGCGCTCTCGAACCCCCATGCCGCCAACCAGCGCTACATAACAGCCGGCGGGACGTACAGCAACAGCCAAATCGCGCACATCCTCGGGAAAGCGTACCCCACCCTCGTATCTCGGGGCTTGATCCCTCCATCGGACAACGAGCCGCCACAGGCGCAGTTTGAGTCGGATTCAAGCAAGGCGATGAGGGACTTTGGCGGGGAGTGGATCGGGTTTGAGCAGAGTGTGCGGGATACGGCGGACATGTTGTTGGAGCTAGAAAAGCAAACGAAGTAGATCGGGATAGAGAAACGATGTCATTGCGGAGAGCAAACAGATATGTACATATGCCGCGGGATGTAGAAAGATGAACCATTACGCGCCTCCCCTCCCGAGGCCTCCGCGTCCCCTGCCACGGCTCATGCCTCTGGTCCAAACGGCCGGCTTCTCCCTTACAACGGTAGTGAAGCCATCGTCATCGGCAGGCGCCGCCTCCCTGCGTAGGGGTGCGATGGGTGCGGGTGCAGGCGTGGGTGCAGGAGCCGCGGGAGCCGGTGCAGGAGCCGGCTCGGTACGCGCAGGAGGCGGAGCGGGCGAAGGTGTCTCCTGACGGGGTGCGCTGCGAGGGGCAAGATTCAACCTCGGACGCCCGTCGGGGCCACGCTCCAACGCGCTTCTGACAGGCGGCGCGGCAGGCGAGGGCACGGCGGAGCGGGAAGGAGAGGGCGTCTCGCGCGGCGGGGTGATAGGAACCGCAGGGGCCCGCGATCCACGCCTCCACGCCGTGGTCTCTGCAGCGGCTGGGGGAGCAGCTGCTGTGCGCGGAGCACCTGGTGCGACTGGACCACCAGCCTGACCGGCACGACGGCGCTCCTCGCGCGCACGCTCGCGAGCCTCTTCCTCCTCGACACGCTTTTTGGCAAGGGCAAGCTCGCGCTCGCGCTCTTCCAACCGCTTCGCCTTGGCGGCGGCGGCGGCAGCCGCCTTTTCCTCTTCCTCGCGTGCACGTTCTTCCTCTTCGCGTTCGCGTTCTGCAAAATGTCATCAACAAGGGGATCATAAACATAACACCAGATAATAACTGACCTTCCTCCTCCTCCCTCCTGCGTTCCTCCTCCTCCCGCATCTTCCGCTCCTCTTCCTCCCGTTCCTTGCGTTCCTCCTCGCGCGCACGGAGCACCTCCTCCTTCCGCTTCTTCCTCTCCTCGAGACGTCTGCTCTCCGCGGCCGCCCTGCGCAACTCGAACTCCTGCAGCTTCTCGCCCTCGACCTGCTGGCGCAGAGAGAAGTAATCGCGCATCATCCGCCCCAGGCGGGTCTTGCTCGCAAGCTCCTCCTCAAACTGCTGCCGGAGGCGCTTCCGCGTCTCCTCCTGCGTCTGGTAGAACGTGACGCGATCTCCCTCCTGCTGCTCAATGTAGTCCTCCTCCAGCATCGGACGCTCCTCCTTGCGGAAGGCGCGCTCGGTGTGATCCAGGCGCTTGGCGACGATCCGGAGACGGTCGTTCATCTCTTTCTTCTGCTTCTCGATCTGCTCAACCTGGAGCTGCACGAGCTTCTGCGTATCGAGGTTCTCCATATCCTGCAGGTCGTTATCAGCAACTGCTCCATCACACAACAACCAATGAGACTCACATCCGCAGAGACCTTGAGGTTGCCCTTGGCGATAAGATCCTGAACGAGCTTCTGCTGCTCGCCCTTCCTAACACTCTCGATCTCGCGCCTGACGCGCTCCTGTTCCTTCCGCTTCGCGTCCTCCCTCTCCCTGCGCTCCGCCTCCTCCTTCTCCGCGCGCGCGTGGTCAAGCTTGCTCTGCTGCTCCTCCTTCGTCTTCCTCGCGGCCAGCTCCGCGCTCAGCTCCTGCCGGCGTTGCGCTAGCGCGCGCTTGTGGATGAGCGCGGCGCGGGTCGTGGGCAGGGCGGCGAGCGCCGCCTGGAGCGCGATGTACACTGGTGAAGAATGGTCCTCGACCTTGAGGGGTGCTTCGACAAAGACGAGCGCGCGCTGCAAACGCAACGCAACGTCCCGGAGCTCGTCGCCGCTCTCGCCCTCGTCCTCGGAGAAGAGGACGACGCCGCGGCCGTGGTCGACGCGACCCTTGAGCACGCCGCGGCGGAAGAGGGCGATGAGCCAGCCTTCAGCTCCCTCACGGGAGATGCCCCACTGTGTGCCCTCCCATGGTGCGGTCATGGCCCACAAGCTCTGGAGGTAAATTTCCGAGTAAGTGGCGGTGAGGGACAGCAGGAGGTGCGTGAGCAGCGTCTGCGGCAGGTGGGGCATGTAAGCCGAGTAAGCCGCAAACTTGGGGTCCGCGAGCTGGGACAGCACGGGGAGCGAGTCCTGCGCGAGGGTGTGCGGGGACAGCGGGGTGGTGAGCAGCGCGTGCAGCTGGCGGATGGGCTCGGGGCAGATGGACAGGATGCCCTTCTGCTCGGCCTCCTTGAGCATGCCGCGGCGCGTGGGGAGCGTGTTCAGCCCCAGCAGCGTGGCAAGGCGGAAATCGCGCCCGCCACGCTTCACGTCCTCGCCCTCGACCTCGCCCGTGACGCCTTGAGCGGTCTTGGAGTCCAGCGGCTCCTCACGCACGCACAGCGCGGAGAGGACGACACCGCCTGCGATCTGCTCGAGCTCCTCGGTCGTCTTGCCGCCATTGCTGGGGAGCGAACGGAGCGTAGCAAAGTATCGCGCGTACGCGGCCGCGTGGAAGAGCGACGTGTCGGCGCTCGAGATGGTGCTGGCCGCGGAGGGGGAGAAGACGCGGGTGAGCTTCTCGTAGTACAGGCTGAGCTGCTTGAGGTTTGCCGGCTTCTTCGCCGCCCCAGCGGTGCCAGGGACGCCGACGGTGCTGGTGAGCGTAAGGAGATGGTGCACGTCCTCGACGCTGCGGAACGCCTCGCCCCAGAGCTCCATCTCGATCGCCGCGTCGAGCTGGGCGAAGCGCGTGTCGAGGTGGCGCTGGAGCGTCTCCGGGTCGGAGAGGTTGATCGAGTGTGGCTGGTGGGCATACTTGGACGCGGCGGTCAAGTGCAGCCGGAGCAGGTCACACAGCCGGCGGAACTCGGTCTTGCGCTGGTGCTGCAGGCAGAAGTTGAACGCCATGTGGGCGACTTGCTGTGGTCATACATGCATTAGTCACCGCATATACATGCTTAGAGGAGACGAACCTGGTAGATGACTTCCAGCCGCGCGTTGTTCTTGAGCGTCTCGAGCGCGGTGCGGTAAGCCTCCCATAGGAAGCGTAGCCATGGGGTGACGAGTGCGCGGTCCATGCGCTCCCTGCTCTCCTGGCCAGTACCAAGGATGGCGACCATGAGGACGCGTTCGGGAGTCTCGGTCGCCTCGAGATCCTCGACCTCCTCCTTCTCGCCGCCCTCCTGCTCCTTCTCGACCTCCTTGGCTGCGAGCTTCTCCTCATACAGACGGTCCGCCTCCTTACGCGCCTCCTCGAGCTTGTCCTCGCTGATCTTGAGAAAGTGCTTGACGACGATCTCGACGCTGCCGACGCTCGAGTTCTGCGCAATGTTCTTGTACTGCATGAGCCCCTCCTTGGCGACGCGGCCCTTGCGCATGTCTACGCATAGCTGTACGAAGCGGAGGACGATTGGCTCCAGCGCGGAGAGGGCGGTGGAGCGGAACTTCTTCATTGTGAAGAGCTCTGAGAGGAGCTGGAGCGCCGCCTGCTGCTGGTGTACGGTGATGAGGTGCTCGGCCTGCTTGAGGACGGCCTCGGGCCGTGAGAAGGGCGGCATGCTGGGCTAGATGGTGGTTTGTGTTGACAACCTCTCTCCAAGTGGTGGATGGAGAAGAGAGGTTGACAGGGGCGACCGGAGTAGCCTTTTGAGACGAGCTTGTGGTATATAGCGATAGCCTCTGTGTGACTATGCGCTAATTGCTGCGTGCTATGCAGGGCAGACGATGAACAGCGGAAGGAATTGAAGATTTCGGTGCAGCTTTAGGGCCGGCACAAATCCAAATTGCCCAAAAGTCAACGGATGCAAACGAGTGCCTCCACCGGCATGACGCGCGATCGGGCGAACACTGAGAATGATCGGAGCCGCTCATGTACGGAAAGGAGGAGTGGACAGCTCGATTCAGGGGTAGGGTCTGGTAGGGTCTGCCCCCGGTCAAGACTGAGACCCACGATAATTCGTTATTT